>APFE030731885.1:135088-150565 GCA_000404065.3 Pinus taeda | reverse complement strand
TTTTCATATTTTTTTACCCTAAATTTAAATAATCATCATAGATAATTTGTTTATGTAAACAAGTTCATCTTTGAGATTTTATTTTTTAATAAATATTTTAACCTCGTATGAACATTTCATAAATCCTTAACTTGAAATTATGATATGAGAATAGAAAGCAAAGAAACCAATGTTTTCCTTAAATTAAATGGACAACGGGATGAAGCCTACCTGGAATCCATCATAAGCCTCGTTCCTCCCTTAGATTGTATGCTCCAGTCCTAGCTTTGTTCGCTATAATTAGAACCTGTACATTCATACAACAAAAGCCAAAGATCTATGACATCTATGTGGCATAATCTAGTCACTTCATTCAATAGATCAACATGGTATTGAAATACATGAATCATAACATCACATATATGAAAACAATGAACTCTTTGTATTAATAGAAATGGAAGAAGTTACAACAACATATAGAGTCAATATTGCAGAAGAGCTCCTCCAAGTTGACTTGTCCTTCCTTGTTACATAGTGTATCTCTATGTCACCCTAATGAATGGAATAATAACTCTCACAATAGTAGCATGAGGGTAGAATCCATCTCCAAAAGCCAACCCTAGCTTGTGGATGGAAGTAAATATATAGGAGAGGATGGTAGTTTAGGAATTCTTATCCATTTAACAATATAGGCTTGAGATCCACTCTTGATGGGAGGACGAGCTCAAGGGATAAGGAGTGAAATATCTAAGGTATGATAGGACAAGATTCAAGACTTTCATCCAAGGTAAATTGTTAGAACAACCTTTGGAAGCTTCTAGAAGAGGAAGCTTTAGGATTCTTTTTATTTTTCTCAAATTTCTAGAATTAGCACACCCTAGAAAGGGGCAACTTGCTGGTGATCAGTGCAGGTCCAAAGAGGATCAGCCTATTGGTGAACAAAGTATCCTAATGAAGTAGGGTGCATTGGGCCTTAAATCACCGAAATGAAGCAGTTAAAGGAAAAAAATTGGGGATTGGGGAGAGTCATGCTTAGGGATTTGTGCAAACATGATGAAAAGGGGTAAAAGGATATTGATTGATCCAGTTAATAGGCCCATTGACCAAATGTGACAAAATGGACTATAACACATTCCCCCCTTAAGCGCAAAGTCAGAAATGGAATCTAATGACTTAAGCGCTTTACCTTGTGACAAGTTAGGATCAAGAACAACCGGTGAGATCATTATCTATTACAATACATTTACACCATGATGACTCTATTGAGGGAGGCATACCCATGCTCAGCATATAAGCTAACATTACATGTACAATGATCAAAAGATAGATTCATTGATGAGAAAAGGTGGACTCACAAATGGATGATTGTTTGTATGATCGTAGCCATCATACATCGTGATATTGTATTAATCCTAAAATCATAGCCATGATGGATAGAACTAGATTTGGGGTCTTCTATCTTGTTCACACGATCGTCCAATGTACAAGTCTAACCATGTGAATCAATATGCTAGAGTTGAACATGGTAGACACCATATGATTATTAGCCAATGATGTAAGCGTACAGACGTGAGAGAAACCACCGATGATGTTAATGACTCTCAAGGTACTATAGTACAATCTGCATGGTGTGAATGAATGTGTTGAAGTTGAATTCCACACAAAATCTATCGGTCGAAGGCCAATGATGCAAATTTGTTGTCGAGAGTGAGGAAACTTGTGATTGATGTATGTAAGCACCAAGGTACCAAAGGGTGAGTTTCTAAGTCAACTTCCTGGATAATGTGTTGATTTCGATAGGAAGTGACTCATGACAGGAGGGCCTTGATGTATCCCTTATCAACGACATGAAATTTATATCATGATTTGAGATAGAATGATCAAAATGATTCTGATATAGAATTGGATCAGGAACAACAAACATGCAATGAAGGCTTAAGAGTATCGTAGTAGATATTGAGTGAATGAATTCTCTTAAACACATTGGTGACAGTAAATGGAGTTGGCAGCATCGACCCAAAATTGAAAATGGAGGCTTTGAAAAGGTATGATGAACCAAAATACAAGCATATTTCCCAACTAAACAACCATGAAGATGAAGTGGAAGAGTGTCATTTTCAAGGTCGACTCACTGCCATTACAAGTGGAGTACCCTGTTTTCCTAATTTCCCCAACCATTGTTGGTAAGCACCTCTTTATTTTTTACAAGCTTGAGGAGGATAACATATTCTTGATCTATAAGTTCATCCTTAAGATGAATCCCTCCGGGTATATTTAACAAACCCTAAGATAGAGTAATTTATTCTCATCATGATTGATGATTCCATTGTTGTTTGATGTTTTAACGAGTTTAGCAAAGTTATAACTTGACATATTTTTCATGCTTAGAGAGTTTGAAAAAAAGGTGAAAAAGAAAACTCCAAATGTTCCTTTTTGTAGATAGCCTCTTGAGTCTGAAAAAGAAAAAACAATACTCATGAGAACCTCTTAGCCATGTTCAACTAAGGTATTCCTTTTTCGTAGTTAGTATATCTTAGTCTGGAAAAGGGTTAAACTTATACTAAGTAGACGTATTTTAATTTACTTTAACGAGTTCGAAAAGACAAGTGCTCGACAATATTTTCATATTTTGGGAGTCTGAAAAAAGCTTAAAGAGGACCCTAAGGGGTTACTTTTTTGTAAGTTTACAGAGCTTGAAAAAGTGATAAAAATATGCTCCTCAGTCAAAATAACTTATTCAAAATATGATAAAATCCATCAAAATAGTTGTCGACCTACTCAGAACACCAATAAAAGATTCAAAATACATGTCTCATGATAAAATTGAATTGTGACTAGGTTAAATCATTAAACAAGGATAAAATAATGGAAGAAATGAGAATAAGTAATCAAAATGACAACTCACTTTTACCATTTCACATTTACCTTCTAATGTTAGAGTTCTGAGTACTTTTAGAGTTCTGAGTACTTTGTGCCCTTGATCTTCTACAATTGATTGTGATCAATCTGATGGATCATTCCAAGTGTCGTCACTTCCAAGTAAGAGTGAAAACCTTTATCTTTCATTTCATGGTGGCATTTTGTGATTTCATGCATATTTTTTGGGTTTTGAGGATTCTAGGGCTTGAATATTTCACCCCTGGATCAACGCACCCTCCTAAAGTCTAAAGGAGCATTAGTCCTGGTCAAAATGCACCAGAGGCAATGTTGCAATGCATTGTCTCCCTTTAAGGGGGTGGGTTGGGCACAATTATCTAGTGTGTTATGCTAGTTCCCTTCAAAATTTGTCAAGTCTTTTTTCCATGAAACAAACCTTAATGTGTCTCCTTGTGATGTTTCAAGACTTTGTTGGAACAAAATGGCCTTAATATGGAGGGAAAGAGAACATGAAGAATAGCATATGAATGCAGCAAATGACCCTGCTACCATCTAGGGACTAAAAAAATATGGGCTACTGAAATTCTTCTGCCTTCCTGGCATGATGCAACATATGGAACTTCCAGAATATCTTATTCATTTAGGGGGTGTTCAAGCTCAGGCATTCAGATAGGAGCACATATGCTCAAGATAAAGGTAGAGGAATATATTTTTTTACTAGTTTATCTATAATAGGTGCCCCCATATCCTTCTTAGGTGGGAGAAGGGGTGGAGAGAAAGTCAAGTATTACATTGCCATTCATTGTAGATCTCGAGCCCATCCAACTAGGGATGGGAAAATCACCATAAAATATGTAACCCTATTGCCTTTAAGAATGATCTTATTCATCATTTCTAGATTGGCTAGTAGATCTACACTTCATGTAGCCAACAGGTCATACATGTAGTATGCCCTAGAATGTATGGAGCCAAAAATTTCCAATTGGAGTGAGGGAGTGTTGTTTAACATGAAAGAACAATTGACTAAATAAAGAAGTGGATGATTGCAAAATTTTGGCTATGGTTCGATCTTGATCTCATTTTCTTTAAAACGGATTCAATTTATACAACCTCAACATGTCACACTCGAGCCCATTAATCCAAGAGTTCCACATGTTGGCATTATGAAAAATGTGTTTTCCTTGATGGAAACCTACTCAATAAAGATGTCATCATGATAATAGCAAGATAAGTATTTAGGCCAGTAAAGATATGACAGAAAGATTGGACAAAGGAATATCAGTTCAAAGATAGAGGAATGATAAAGATGATGTTTTAAGAAGTATACACGGATCCTATGAACAAAGGCCACGTACATACACGGGTATGGTGAAGCAAAGTTGCATATAGTTTCTGCACCATAATATTAAATCTCAATACTAGGGGTATTTACCATGGTATTGGCCCATAGTAATGAGCATGACAATGGATATTAAATCTTGTTAAAGAATACCATTGGCATAACTACGATATTGGCCTAAGGTATTGGCTAAGGCCTAAGTTATATAAGGAGATGGAGATAAAAGTGTTAGGTGTGCATGATATGGGTTATTGATGAATTGTTTGATCTGAAATAAGTGTGAACCCAGGAGTGTAATGATGGATCAGATCTTATGGATCTGAAATAACTATACATTGAATAATATGTTTATGGGTTGATAGATATTTTTTGACGATGTTATGATGTGTATCTTTTACATTGTAAGCCAAGATTTGGGTTTGATTGATGTTTTGTTGTGCAACAAAGTTATGATCAATAGTTACATATATGTATGCAAGTTTTCTTTAGAAAGATCGTGTACATACGCGGATCTGCTTCTAGGTAATTGAGTATTGATTCCACGGTATGGAAAGATCTGTACGTGGGTATGCATATTGAAATGTGCATACATCAGCGGAAGTGTATTATAAGGGTCACATACACATGCTAGGGTTTTTCTATATATGATGTTTGTTCATACTTGTTGTGTTTGTTGTTTTCTTTCGATGAAGTCTTTCATGATGACCTGCATTTGACAGTGTTGGTTGAGGTTGAACTGATTATGTTATGATATGTTGACTAAAGATGATGTTTCTATGTGATGATCTGTATGTGGTTCAGAAATTTGTGATGAGTTTAGTATGTGTTTTAGTGATTATTTTAGTAGTGTAGTGATTTGGATTCAAGGTTCACTCTTTTGAGATCTGTACTCAAGACTTCTTAAAGGAAACTGCGTATATACGCAGATATTCTTCAAAATAATAGCGTATATATTTAGACATGTTGTTGATCAGTGTTTCCAGTGGCGGCTGTTGATTTTAGTGATGGGTAACAGTGTATGGCTTGGTATATTGATAAGTGGTTTTGCATTGAAGTTTCAAATTTGTTCTAGTTTATATTGATCTAGTTACACTAGTTGTATTGGTTGATTGAAATTTAGTGATTGATTCAGTTAGTTCAATAATTAAGTGAATTGATGCAACATCTGCTTGTGTATTTGGCTCAGTAATATGTGATTGTTTCAGAGTGTGATTAAGTGATTGATTCAGTGGTACAGACATGCAGATTCAATTTTCAGTGTATTGAGATATGTACACAAGTATTCTTCAGGGAAAGCGCATACATACGCGGGTATGACTCACAAAAATAGCGTATACATTTTGATATATGATTGATCAATGTTTGCAATGACAGGATCTAGTCTTAGTGATGAACAATATGTGGTCTAGTATTATGATGAATGGGTATACAATGATATAATTTGGTTTTGTTGTTTAAGAATAATTTAGTTCAATTATTGATTTGGTGATTCAGTTTGTTCATACATTGTTTGATTTCAGTATTGTTATTTGGAATTGGGATTAAATGATGGTAGTGAGTCCAGTCTGATCATTTGATCAAAAGTGGCCTACAAGTTTGATGCTTTGATCTAGTATTAAATATTATGAAACATGGTCCATAGAGGTGTTGAGGGTCAGAGTCTTTAGTGAGGAAGTCTAAGCTTTCTTTGAGTGGTAGATGGTAAATCTGATAAGGGGGTTGGAGCTGCCTTCTTGTGGGCGCCAGTAAACAAGATCAGGGGGTTGGAGCTCCCTTCCAGTGGGTGCCAAAAAACACGAGAAGTTGGTAGCCTTATAAATATGGGTGCCTATGTGCTAGTATCAGTCTGCACTAGTACAAGATTGTAATATGTTTTATTTGCAATAAAATATAAAGACAAAGACGAAAACGATGGTGGCTTTCTCCCACATTGGGTTTCCATGTAAAAATTCTGGTGTTCATGTGTGTTGAAGTGTTGCTTATGTGTGATGGTTTATTCCATTCTTACTTCACATGGTTACTGTTTAATTAATGACTAAAGAAGTATTAATGCACTGGTTCAAGTTAAACAAATGATGAATTAATTGAAAAGTTAGTTAACTAGATATATACTACTTGTCTTCATCACAGTAGCATACATATCTTGGTTCACTTCATTAAAGTCGCGTACATAAATATGAATATGAAATTGAAAGGTTTAAGTGAAATATTGATTCATCCCCCCTCCCCAGTATTTTCCCAACAATTGGTATCAAAGTTGGTCCTTCAGAAGAAGCTTAATCATTTGAAGGAGATCCGTCAAGCTAATGGAAAAGAAGAATATAGCTCGAAGTACGAATTTGAGAAACTATGGCAGTGATATATCAAATGCAGTGACATTTACAAATGTCAGAAAATATTTAGGTTTAGGAGCACCCCTCTTTCTATTGATCAAGAATGAAGAAGACGATAACAAAGAATTATTAGGTATGAGATTTTGTTTTAATTGTGGTCCATTTCTTTGTCTATGCAAAATAATAGTGATGATGACAATGAAACAACTAAAATTTCACTCATGGGTAGAAGTGAACATTTTAAAGAGAAAACATACCCAAAAATGATGGTCCTAGAAGCAGAAGAACAAGGCAAGTCAGAAACAATGGACAACGAAGAGGTATATATGCTAATCAATTATAATTATCAATAATGGAAAGAAAATATGATGCATAATCTAATGAACCACGATGTTTGGTATCTAGTATGCAATGGCTACACCAAAATTCCTTGATCAGATAAGGAAGTGCAAAAGAATAGTAAGGCATTAAGTGACATCATTAATAACATACCCTATTCAACATTAAATAGGGTTATGCATTATTCAACTGCAAAGAAATTGTGGGATAAGCTACAACCAATCCATAAAGAAATCCCAAAGGAAGATTCATCATCAAGGGAACTACCAAGAAATCCTATCCCTAACAATGTGTCAAAAAATTAACATGATAACAAAACAACCTTTGGTATGTCAGATGGAGTTGTTGATTCATAAGAAGAGAGGTTAGAAGAAACTTTTGATCTTAGAAAAAAACTTGATCTTGCTTTAAAAAAGATGTTTAATCTTAAAGATAAGTTGTAGGAATGTGATAATAAGGATCATATTAAATCAGTTAATGTTGTTGTGGAACCTAAACAATATTATGAACATATTGAAGCTGAGATCATCTCTCTAAGGTCAAATCTTGAAAAAACAGATAAGCAGAATGAAGAACTGCTTCAAGCATTTGAAGAATAAGAAAATGGGTTGAAAGAAGATATTCTCAAATTAAAGGAGCAAGTGGAAGAAGGAAGAAGGGTTTAAGAAGGTGTGAAGAAGAAATATCTAAAAAAGGAAAAGAAATATCAAACATTCTAAAGGGTAAATTAGAAGAAAAACATTTGAGATTTCAAGATAGTAATAAGATTTTGGATAATATTCTTACTAGTCAAAGGTCTCCCTCCATCAAATCTGGTCTTGGTTTTCATGAAACTATTGAAGGAGAATCTAGTTCACAAGTTGATGCAAGGAATTTAAAGGGTAACAATGCAAAACCTAAAATGCTCAACAAAGAGATAAGAAGTCAACCTGATCAACAACCAAGGAGAGTGAATCTTCAAAGAAAATCATTTACTTCTAACTCTAGAAATTTTATTCGATTCTCTCCTATGATCAATAATGTTGAATTCTTTACATGTCATAATTATGGACATGTTGAAGCCAATTGCAGAAGAAGATTGTTTCAATCAAGGAGTCATGTCACAAGAAGTACACCAGTTCCAAATTCCTTAGTTTTCTTCAAGGGATATTGTTTTACTTGCAACATATTTGGTCACAAAGCTATTGATTGCAATAGAAGGAATATGAGACAAAAATATTATGATTCCTCTAGTCCCTCTTCTAGTCATATAAGATGTTATGCTTGTGACAAATTTGGACATGTAGTAAAAGAATGTAGAAAAAAAATCAATGAATCACCAAAGACAACATGGAAAGCAATCAGAGGGTGTCAAAATACCTGAGAAAGATGGATCTACCAATATTTTTCATAATAAGCAGAAAGAAGAAGAACAAATAATGTGTGGTATTTCTCTCTTCTCATTTGAAAATGAAGATGAATGGTACATAAACAACAGTTGTTCTCATCACATGACTGGAGATAAGAGTAAGATTATGAAAGTATCTCAAGAAAAACCAATATGGTAAGGTTATTCTTAGAAATAATGCTCCATCAAAAGTTCTGGGAAAAGGTAGAGCCATAATTAATAAACATAGAGGAGCAACTAATATTTTATTAGTTCAAGGGCTAAAGAAGAATATTCTAAGTGTAGATCAAATGGTGGATAAAGGAAATATAATTGTGTCTACATCAACCAAGTGCAAGGTTATGGATGAAGAAACTAGAAGGGTCATAGCAAGAGGATAGAAAAATCCAGACAAATTATATGTGTTTAAAGAATTGAATTCTCGCAGAAATGAGGAGGATCCATAATCAGAGTAAAAGAAGATGATTTCTATTGTAGTACATTATTCTTAAAAGAATACTTCTCACAATGACTGCAGAAGTGATGTGAGGTACACAACCTCATGAGGAGTAGAATATGATTATCGGGTCCTCGAGATCATTGATGTATGATCTCAGGGGTAGAAATACATATGTTGATGATGATTCCTATGATATTCATGATTGCTTATATTACTAACAATACATTTGATGTAGTAACAGTAAACATGTATAAATAGTACAGGCTTAGGGGGAGTTGTGGTTATGAAAATTCATCATTTTACTTTGTGTACGCGGATCCTATGAATGACAGTCACATCTATATGCGAGTTCTGATCCAAACAATTGTGTATGTTTCTCTATGGTGAAGAAATAGTAGGACTGTCCCGTGGAAAAGTTTTAATATGCTTCAGTTAGTTATTATTTGGCTTTCTGGTTTTTACTTTGGTTGATTATAGTTAGTGGATGCTACTTAGAAATGGTATTGGATTATAATGGTTTATGAGTTGCTACAATATGACATGGATTTACTGATTAATGAATTTTATTTGATGACCTTATTGATGGATGAGTTAATGTGATCAGACCTAACAGTGAATAGTTGGCCCAGGTTTATGAGGAGCATTTTCTATGCTTTTAATAGTGCATTGTTGGCATATTATGATTGCTTGATAATTTCTTGTTGCATAATAATGCTTATACGAAAAATGTTATTGAAGACCATCACGTTGCTGAAGTTTTTGAATGATGACTATATGTTGCATCATGCTATGTTGTTGTCATGGGTTGCCTATGATGAAATCATGGATGATACTTATATATTACTTTAGCCACATAATTGTTATGATGATATTGATCAGATTTATGGTGATAGAAGATTATTTTGATGATGCATATGGTATATATGTTATGTTTCTTACATGTTGATCTTCATAAGTACAAGGAGATAAATAGAGCTTGACTATAGAACCTTATTATTTGATGACGATGAGTGTCACTCATTACTTTTATGTTGTTTTCATTATGCCTTCAAAGATGCATATGTTGTATATGGTGCAATTATGGATGATGCCTATAGTGTTGATCTTGGTTCTCACATATGTTACATGTTGGCATTATGATACAAGTGTTGTCCTTGATGGCAACTCACTCACAAGTCAGTTCAGTTTTGATGAAAGGCAACCCACAGTGTAACAGATCCATTCAGATGTAACAGGGCATTGGTACAGAAGAACAGGAAGATGGAACTAAAGTCTACTAATCAGAATGAAGAAGTTGAAGGTAAAGGATGGTGAAAAGAAATTTAAGATGTATGCGTAGGTCCACTTAGTTAAAAAAACGTATACATGCAAGTCCATAGAACAAAAAATGTGTATACGTATACACGCACTTTTGCAAGAGGAAAAGCATGTACAAGTTGGAAAATCAATGAATTTCAAGAGTAGAGAATACCAGGGGTAAATACCATGGTATTATCCCACAATATTGAGCGGAGTAACGACTATTTGATCCTATCCAAGAATACCATGGGTCCTAAGTGGTTTTGGTCTGAGGTATTGAGAAAGGCCTAAAACTATATAAGGACGAGAAGATGATAAGGCCAATGTGTGCAAGTGAAAATGGTTTCTAAGGAATACTTATATCTGAAGTATATTCTATGTTGCAGGAGCTATCTTGGTGATTTGATCTGAAATATTTTGTACACCTTGAATTCAATGTTGGATCAAGATCATGAGACCTGAAATGACTTATCATTTAATGATCTAATATTGGATGGGCCAGATCTAATTGTGTACACCTGTTTTATTATTTGAATGTCATGATATGGGTTTGCCTGAATTCTGAAATAGCAACGAAGTTATGAGTTAATAATTGCAGATCTGTATGTTGATTCACTTTGGTGAAGTTGTGTATACACAAGAAACAAAGTTCGATTGCATTATCTACAGCTGAAGTAGAATATGTGGCTGTTGCATCTTGCTGCACACAACTACTTTGGATGCTGCAAACATTGTAATACATTCAGATCACATGCAATCCACCGATCTCCATTTTATGTGATAATACAAGTGACATCAGTATTTCGAAAAATCCTATCACGCACTCCAAGACCAAGCACATACCCATTAAGTATCATTTTCTACAAGAACAAGTGCTTGAAAAAAAGGTTAAATTGAATTATGTTCCCTCCAAAGAACAGGTTGTTGATATATTCACTAAACCACTTCCCAAAGAAACTTTTGAATATCTCAGACAAAAGCTAGGAGTAGTTACTGCATCATCCTGCTGTTAAATCCAGCGTTCAGAGGAAGGTTATTATACGTGGGTTTCATGAAGTATAGTCACATATACACATGGGTTTCTGTGGCTGAAGGAGCGCATATGTATTTTTGACAAAAAAACTATGGGTCAAACTCTGATATGGGTGCTCTATCTGATATTGATGATTACAGTCTGACTATATGCTTTATTCATTTATTTTTATCTCACTGACAAAGATGCCTTGATGAATGACTTGTTAACAATGCATAGGTAGCACAGGTTCCGGGGGAGCATTGGCCTTCACTCACATTCAGCATTGTTGGCATCATGGTTACTGAGTTCAGCTATGGCTTCAGATACTTATATCATTTGTTGCATAAGTCATGTAAAGATCTAGGGTGTGATATGACTTCTCCTATCATGGTCTATATTTCAATGAGTCCTATTGGACATATGATGTAATTTGTATTCCCACTTTGCATGGGATGGATGATGTAATAATTGCTATATTTCTGTCACGTATAAACAATTGGTATATCCCCAGTTGGTTGGGTGGATGAGTCAAATATGGTGTATCCCCACTTGGTTGGGTAATTGATGTATGTATGAGTCATTGGTCATAGGGAGGTCATACTCACTTAGTTGAGTTATAGAGTCATGTTATGCTTTTGAATCATATCTCTGTGACTCAACATGTACTCAGGGGGAGCATGGATAGCATAATGTATATCAAAGGGGGAGAATAACTTGGTCCGCCCTTTGCCCTTGATGTCAAAGGGGGACAATATTTTGGTGTTGCTTGTTATCTCTAATAGTTTCTACAACTTGCAGTAATCAACAGCAACATGGTTTCCATCAAGTCCAAAGGGGATATTGTTGGCATTATGATACAAGTGTTGTCCTTGATGGCAACTCACTCACAGGTCAGTTCAGTTTTGATGAAAGGAAACCCACAGTGTAATAGATCCATTCAGATGTAATGGGGCATTGGTACAGAAGAACCGGAAGATGGAACTATAGTCTACTAATCAGAATGAAGAAGTTGAAGGTAAAGGATGGTGAAAAGCATTTTAATATGTATACATAGGTCAACTTAGTCAAAACAATGTATACACGTAGGTCCACAGAATAAAAAGCATGTATACATATGCACGCACTTCCGCAAGAGGGAAAGCGTGTACATGTTGGAAAATAAATGAATTTCAAGAGTAGAGAATACCAGGGGTCAATACCATGGTATTAGCCCACAATATTGAGTGGAGTAATGACTATTTGATCCCGTCCAAGAATACCATAGGTCCTAAGTGGTTTTGGTCTGAGGTATTGAGGAAGGCCTAAAACTATATAAGGAGGAGAATATCATAAGGCCAAAGTGTGAAAGTGAGAAGGGTTTCTAAGGAATAATTCTATCTGAAGTATATTTTATGTTGTAGGGGATATCTTGGTCATTTGATCTAAAATATTTTGTGCACCTTGAATTTAATGTTGGATCAATATCATGAGACTTGAAATGACTTATCATTGAATGATCTGATATTGGTTGGGCCAGATCTAATTGTGTACACCTATTTTATTCTTTGAGTGTCATGATCTCGGTTTGTCTGAAGCCTGGAATAACAACGAAGTTATGAGTTAATATTTGCATATTTGTACATTGGTTTGCTTTGGTGAAGTTGCGTATACATGTCAGTTTAGCTCTTCCAAGTAGCATATTCAAAAGAAAAAGTATGGTATTCAGAGATGATTGATCTATTTGACCAGTACTGTTTTTTTACTGCTCTCTGCAATGAAGTCTTCTTAGATATGAATGTAAAACTGAATGCATAAGGAGTTTGATATCTGATTGATTGATTATATAAGTGAGAAGGGTGATCTCTGCTACTGCCTATGTAAGGCTCTATAAATTAATAGTAAATGTTCAATATATTGCTAGTTGGTACAAACTTGATTAAGAAGTTTTATGTTTCACTAGTTTTGAAGGTATACACAGGTTTGATTAAAGGAAGTAGTGTATACACACAGGTTGGGTTCAATAAAGTAGCGTATACATTCTGATGCATGATTTTTGAGGTTGCAGATGGTTCTGAATGGTGATGCAGGTTTCTAGGTTCAACACAGCGTTTTGGTGACAGTGATCTGATTGTTCAGATTAACTAATTGTTGGTTGTGTAGAAAATCTCCTGGTACATTAACTCGATAATGCAATATAAATCAAAGCAGAATATTATAACCTACTTCTACTATCAATTTACAGAAGCTTAAAGATCAAGCTAAACAATATAACCAGAGGAAGAAGAATCAATCGCACAATACACATGGAAATACTTTTGGGGAAAGCCTCAGCTAAAAACCCCACACTATTGTATTATCATACATGGTGGAAATACATAGGAATTATACAAAGCCTTAGCTCTCACAGCTAGCCAGCTCTCAGTACAATCCTCACAGATGCTCACAGGCAATCCTGGCTTCTCTCCAGCCTTCCTCTCTACCCTCCAAGCTCCTATTTCCTTGCGTTGTTCCTTGTGGATGATTTGCCTTCAACCAAGTGGAAAACCAATCCTCCAAAACTGTGCAATCCTCAAGGATGAATTCTTGACTGCATGCATGAGTTTTATCCATGAGAAAACACATGAAACTAATATTACACTATCCTTGAACATTTATCTCAACTGAGTCTTTCTCATAATAGACATGCATGAGTTTCTGATGAGGTAATCTTCAATTAACTGGAGTAGTACTAGTTGAGTGCATTAATGCATCAACTCACTGTTAACTCACTATTAGTTCCTCAAACAGATTGGAACTAATTTAATTGGACTTAACTCAGTATACTGAGTTAACTAATTACAACTCAAATATAACTCAATCTTATCTCCTTCATTTATGGGATAACTCTTGCATGACTTCTAAAAGACTTCTAACTTGAATTTCTCCAATTAATTAATTTAAAATAAATTAATTAATTATTTCCAAGTAGCTGTTAAGACTAAATTTGGTTTTAATTCACAATTTAATTCAAGGACAAATTAAATTGGAATATTCTTGTTTCCATATTTCAACACTCCCTCTCAACAAGAAAGGCATTATCTGCTACCCTGATCCTGTCTCTATGGAACTCGAATTTACACTTTGACAATGCCTTTGTCAAAATGTCAGCATCTTGCTCCTCTGTCGAAATATACTACAGCAACATGATCCTCTCAACCTGTGAAAATCCACGGGCACCAAATCTTACCTTATGCTTCTCCACACTACCATCAACGACTTTCTTTACCTTGTAAAGCCAACGGGAACTCACAAATTACTTATTCTCTGGTCTTAGAACCACGTCCCAAACATTGTTACGAACTATGCATTCATACTCCTCCACCATATCATCAACCCAAATTGGCTCCTGCACTGCTTTCTGAAAGGAAGATGGCTCGATCTCAATACATTCCCCAACCAGGGCCATGTATCCAGTGTACCTCTCAGGTGACCTCCTCTGTCTGTGCTGAGAAGATGGTGCTCCCACATTCTCTCTCGCATCCTCCAACAATCTGTCAGCTTCTCTTGTGTGCTTTTGTCCATCTCTGGAAGACTTTTCTTGAGTGGATGTCTCCACTCCTAGAACCTCTAAATGTGGCTACTCCGCATTAGTCTAAGGCTCCTCCTCCTTAGGAACCAATAGTTCCTCCACAGCCTGTAGTTGGAGCTCCCTCTCAAGGGAAACTCACATGGCCTTCTGCTCATCAAACTTGAGATCTCTGCGAAACACTATCCTCCAACTGGTAGGAAAGTACACCCGATAGTTGTGAGGTGTATCAGTGTACCCCACCAATATCCCCAAATTTGTTGTTGGCTCAAGCTTCTTCCGTGCATCCTTTGTCACATGGCAATATACCGATGAGCCAAAGATCCTGAAGTGACCCACATATGGTCTCTTACCGAAGAAATATTCCTCTGGTGTCTTCATCCCAAGTATGCGATGTGGGCTTCTATTCTGCAAATAGACTGTTGTGTTGCATACCTCAGCCCACAAGTGAAGTGGTAGGCCTTGGTCATGTAGCATTGCCTATGCTGACCCTACAATAGTTTTGTTCTTCCTCTCGGCCACCCCATTCTGCTGCGGGTTATGAGGTGTCGTCAACTCTCATTTAATTCCTTCCACTGCACAAAAGTCCTTAAACTCTTGAGAGACATATTCTCGACTGTTGTTGCTTCTCAAGGCCTTGATCTTCTTCCCTGACTCTTTCTCAACCAAAGCTTTGAACTCACAAAACTTTGTGAAGGTTTGGTCCTTATTCTGCATGAAATAAATCCAGCATTTACAAGAATAGTCATCAATGAAAATCACATATTACCTTTTCTTCGATGTGGATGCCGTCGAGAATGGTCCACACAAATCAGTATGAACTCACTCTAAGATAGCCTTTGCTTGACTGTCTTGATCATGAAAGGAAGACTTGGTGTACTTTCCCAAGGTACAACCTTTGCATGTGTCAACTTGCTCAAGTTTAC
>APFE030731885.1:63137-114467 GCA_000404065.3 Pinus taeda | reverse complement strand
TGTTCATTTATGTAATGTAAAGGAGGTTGCCCCCTCGAAGAGGCTGAATTCTAAGGCGTTGATCTATCTTTCCTATCTTTTCTTGAGCAGGTTTCATAACAAACATTCATTGATGATTTTGTAATAATCTATTTAGATGATATTCTTGTTTTCAGTAGAACATGGGATGAACATGTTAAGCATGTAAAGAAGATTTTAGATGTTTTGAAAAGAGAAAATCTCTATGTAAAACTGTCAAAATGTGAATTTGGCAGAACATCTTTGAATTATTTGGGCTATATTGTAGGGGTGGTGAATTGAAAGATAGATCCCTCTAAGGTCGAAGTCATCATAAATTGGACTAAGCCCAATTGTTGGGCATGAAATCCCCCCACAGTAGGTTTTGGGGCTTAAAGCCCATGTTTTAGTCAGAGATGTTGTAAAACTCTATGAATTTCGGGGGCGGAGTGCGAAGAGTACAATTGAGTCATAGGGTTGTTCGCCCTAAATATTGTATTGTAAAATAGTGTAAAGTCAGCCTACCCATGGTTCATGGACCATGGGATTGTATAAATAGAGTGAGGCCCTAAGTTGTAAAGTTAGTTAAGTAAGGATGAATAGATGAATAGCGAAGGAATGGTTCGAGCTCAGAGTAGAATTCTAAGTTTCTTGGGTTGTAGTAGTAGGGAGAGGCTCTGCAGCTGAGTGCGCAGAGGCCTAGTAGAGTCTGTAGCTGAGTGCGCGGACCCCTACAGGTGAGTGCACAAGGTGGTGTTGGGTTTGTAAGCAAGATTGAAGATTAATAAAACAGAAGTTGATTTCTATTCCTATGTATTTGTTGTGCAATATCTTCTTTAGGTTTGTATTTAGTTATGTATTGTGCGCACTACTATAATTGATATATGTTGTAATAACCATAAATCTTAGACACACAAGTTAAGTAATCGATTAATTAGAAAGGATCATGGGTATTATATGGGTCACACCCTGAGTAGGGCTATGCAGAAGCCGCACCACAAGTTTCCAAGGGATCACAAGTGCGCATAGCGACAGGTCAGACCGCGGACCTCCAAAATCCCATCAAACATTCCTAGGGTGCAGAAACTTGGTTCTAACACCCTCCCATACTACTTTGGGTGAGACCTCAGTCCATGCTCTGCAGGCTGTTGCTGAAAGGGCTAGTAGTACCGGGATTTTCTATGCTAAATCACCTCTGAACCTGGGTTAGGCCCCACCTAAGCCAACAAATGGTTCCATTGTCAGGACTGGGATCTGCATAAAGGATGTCTGATGTCGTGCCACTAGAACCCTACAAAGAAAGAAATTGAAGAGTTGTTGGACAAGAAGATTCACAAGTTCGCGGCATAGGAAAAGAGAAATCCACGAGTATCTAAGGAACAATGGTTGGATTGCCACTTGTACACTGAAATCCACAAGATTTTATTTACATATTTTCTGTCAGTGCTGTATGAGTGGATCACGAAGTTAGCAGACAGCCAAGGAAGGTGTAGGCTTGACAAACCAATAGTGTGGACTTCGGAACTAATGTGCAGACTAGGAGGCTCATAAGATAAGATAGCGTGAGCTATGGACCACTGGCTCAACCAAATAATAGGAGGATTTATCACTGAGTTCACGGTGGACACGACCTTCAGTTACAACGAGGCAGAGTGATGTTTTCTCAAGGGACCATGAGGTAAGTATATTAAATCTTTGAACACTTGGATTAAGATGTTGTTATGTGAAAAGCAGGTTATGTGAATAAATTAATGTTGGGGACTACGTAGAGCAGAAAGATCTACAAAAGCGGAGGTAGTGAAGAATTAGAAAACAGTCCCTTAATTTCACCCTCGCGGGAGAGCGAGGACGACCTCACAAAGGTTTCTCTGAGAAGCGTGGTCAGTTTGATAAGGCAGCGGATTTCGTGTTTACCATATCCACCCACACTGCCACCCGCTTCACCCCCCTCACCTCCATCTCCACCCACTCCACCTCTGCCACCTCCACAGTTCAGTATGGTGAGCACGATCAAACTACCAGTATTCAAAGGAGTAGGGAATGAAGATCCGAACCAATTTTGGTTCGTAGTAAGAGCAGCATGGGAAGCACTAGACGTCGTGGATGATAATATCAAAAAGGCTACGCTAGTGAGTGCGTTGTAGGATCACGTATTAACGTGGTATATCAAGCATTCTAATGACCACCCGAATGCCTAAATTGCAGAGATCCAAAATGCGTTGAACAGGGAATTTAGTAGGCCAAAATCAGAGACACAGTCAATCATCGGGTTTAAAGAGATCGTGATGCTTCCAGGAAAGACCCCTTGGGATCTGGACCAAAGGCTAAAGAGTATGATCTTTGAAGCCAATATGACGTTAATGGATGCACAACATCGTGCATGGTTTGTGGCCTCACTTACACCACACTTAAGGATGGCGCTGTCACAACAAAAAATTTCCACCCAGGCCAAAGCATTGGAGATGGCAATGAGGTTGCATGAGACCCCTATACAAGACCCTAGATTGGGAGTCCAACAGATCCACGTGCAGCTACAGAATCTATGTTAGGAAATGTAGAATTTGAAACAAGATAGGGCACCTCGGCCAGAGGTGCACGAAGAAGTATGGTGCATAAAATGAAAAGGCCAAGGCCATGACAAAGATCACTGTCCAATGTTCACAAATTACTTGGTAGGAGGAGGGCCAATGCCATTAAGACCCAAGGCATAGGTGGGGCCGAGCACGGCATCTACGTTATGGTCCGCGATCTGCCAGATAGTAGGAAATCATACCACGAATAATTGTCATCTGTTGCGAAAGTATACGCAGACATCCCAATAGTTGTTTTGTAATTTCTGTAGTTCGGTAGGCCATGACGAATGCACCTGCCAAAGCTATGAACTAATGATGGATCAGACTCCTACCTATAGGGTGCAGGCCAAAACATGAGCCCTCGACCCAAATGCAGGGATGGCAGCATTGGGTTTCAAGGGTGCGGTCGGGGTCGAGGTGGAATGGGACAAAGGAGGGGTCGCAGATAGATAATCTATTACAATTGTGGAGGGCCAGGGAATTATGCCCATGATTGTATGAACCCTACTAGGATATCATGTTGGTACTGCACTCATTTTGATCACGAGGTAGAATATTGCCCTTCATTGATAGCGAAAATGCGTGAAAAATGGGTACTCTAGCCCCCACCGACCCAGAATTTACAAATGATGAGGTCTAAATCACGTGAATAAGACCCAAATGTAAACGTGATGCTCAAGAGTGGTATGACAATGGGAGATGATAAAGGGAAGTAGTTAGAAGAAAGCACGTGAGTTTGCAAGGCTCCTACAAAGGAACCCGAGTTTGATTTAGAATGCGCGAAGGAGACATTCATGGAAGCTAAGAAGAGCTTCATAGAGGCCTCCACTTTAGGTAGTAAGGATCAACCAGAACCAGGTATGGATCCTTCAATGCTCACTACCTTTCTAGAGACATGCATGAAACTATTGCACGACAACAAGGTGGTCAAAGGACTATAGGAACTTATCACTAGGTTCGCGGGGTAAGGAGAACCCTGCGTGGTCCAAAAACTGGGAAAGCATGTATTGCACACAGGAAGGGAGATGAGGTTGACTGTGCAAATAGGTGAGTACGAAATGGATCAAGTAATCCTGGACTTGGGTTCCGATGCGAATGTACTACCAAAGCAAACATGGGAATGCATGGGCAGACCCACGTTACAGTGGTCCCCTATTCAGTTATGAATGGCGAACCAACAAAAGATTTTGCCCATGGAAAGGTTACAAGGGGTAACAGTCGATATTAAAGGCGCAAGCACACAGGCAGATTTTGAAGTGATAGAGATTGTCGATGACAGCAATCCATATCCCTTGCTACTAGGAATAGTCTAGGCTACTGATATGAATGGAGTCATAAATTTGAAGAGGTGCAAAATGATCTTTGAGAAAAAGTCACTACGCGTAGTAGTACTACTCGACCTAGCCGAAGGAGCACGATACACTGAACCAGTGCGCGATGACGATCTTGACTGTATCTACAAGGTAACTACACAAGGTGAGGATTGGATGAATCCAACTGCAGATGGAAGGATTTCGTGGGAATGTGGAAGCTCATGCACTTCAAATTCAGACGAAGAGATAATGCGATGGTAGAATCAGTTGCACGAAGTAATAACACTGAATTGCAACATAATGATTAGATCATTGCATTACATAAAAAAAAAGCAAAGGAGCTGCTGACATATGATGGATTGTTAGCGGTGGATGAATTTCTGAGCAAATTCGAAAGTGCAGTACCAGAGCAGCAACGGTTCGATGTGCTGAAGTGGGAACACTGCACAACACCCCCCCGATGGTGGGGTATGCATCAAGGAACTTTTGAAGATTGGCGTGGATGCAGAAGGATGATGTGCTTACATTTTGGAAAACCCTAGCTTTGAATGAAAGCCACTCAGATGGGGTGGAACAACTTGTGTGCCCACCTTTTGTGATGGGTATAGGCATATGTTGTACAGTCCGCACAAATGCATAACCTAGAGAATTGGAACAAACCACAATAGCATGAAGGGTGATGCGCGTTACCAATTTTCCACAACAAAGCATTCAATGGGGTGTGCAGAGTACTAAACAAGGTTTACCAGACGAGACGAACTGATTGGGACCTGCGCATGACAATGGTTCAATGGGCCTGTAGGACTATGTGCCAAAGCCTGAGCGCAGAGATGACTCCAAAGGTGCGGAATAGAGTAGAACCTGAGATTTCTAAAGGGAATACCAAAAGGAATCTACACATAATAGCCCCCGCAATGAGGACAGTGAGCGGAGACCAGGACAAAGAAATCACATAGCTACATGAGGATGATCATAGAAGGATTCGGGAAGCCATTCAATGAAGGAACCTTAGACTTTGCAAACTTGAAGAAGATCGAGTAAGATTGAGGAAGAAAAGCATGTGGATGGACACTGAGATTGGAAGACTGGAAAACGAGGTCGCGCAAGCATGTCTCATTCATAAACCAAGGATGAAAAGGCGAGATACGGATGATCATACCACAGTGTTAGACGATTTTCGCTGAGAATTTATGACTTTGCTACCATGGCTGAGACCGCACCTTACCAACTGCAGTAACAAGGGGAGTGCACCACATGAGGTAGAACACATTGCACCGGTCGTCGTGAGGAAAATTGAGGAGTGTCCATGGACTAGACTGGAAGGTGAATTTGAGTCTCGCATAGATGGTGCAAACACCTGACTAGCCATAGAGAGCACAGTCTCAGCACTCCAGATAGTTGAGAAAGAGCACAGGACTCTAAAAGAGTCTATTTGGGAACTGTGCAATGAGGAAGGTGCACACAAAATCAACATGATACAAGGTTTGTGCCCACGCACAGGGGGCTGCGACCACGCGGGTTAACTGGGAAGTAACTGTTGATGTCATTGTTCATGTTGAGATGTCCAATTTAAGGCAAAAGGGAGCGAGCGGCGACCAATTAAGACATGAATTAAGAGCTAGATTTGGGACAATCTGCCACCAAGGATGCATTAATGACTCAGAAATGGGGGGAGCGGTCAAATTCAAATTCAGAAGATTTTATAAAACTCCAAGGACTGACCACGAGACAAAACTTGGTTGTTTGGGATTTGAGCAGTTGCAGAATATTGGGTGCCAAGTAATCTTACCATCTTTGAGTACACGACAGGACATATCCTGTGCAAACACGATGACTGCTACTAAGCCAAATGTGAAATTTGCCAAAGATATCGCTAAGGGGCCCGCAGATGCAGTGGCTGTGCTAGAAGTTCCAAAGTCACCACGAATGCTGTGGCCAAAGAAAGATAAATAGACTATGGGACCAGTCCGCGTGTCCCCAAGAAACCATGGTTCAACAAGATATCAATGGAAGAAAAAGGCAAGGTCATCACCATTGAATCAGACGCAAAGGAGGAGGACTTATAGGCTCTAATCGATCAAATAGAGGAGCAAGACGACGTGGAGGAGGACGTCCCACAAATGTCTTCCGCAACAAAGTTAACCACGTGCATCCCTCCATGGAAAGGGAAAGTTAGAGTGCCCAAAGACCTACAGGCCACGAAGGGTGTGCTCCAAACCCCGCTCCTCCCAGATGGAATTACTTTTGAAGGTCTACCGCTAGGCCAGGTGCCTACCTTGAAATTCAAAGGTTGGGACCTCGCGGATAGCGAGAAGTTCCCACACCTAGTGACAGAGAGCTTGATGAATCAAAATTCGGAGGGACCAGTAACTACATTGGAGCTGCAAAAATGGATGTGTGTTGTGGATAAGGCCAGGTTACTTCATCTACGATGGATACCCCACTTTCACCACACACCCATCACCATTCGTCATCAAGCAGTTGCTGTGCTTGGTGCATGATGGGTATCTATGGCTAGAGGAGCTTATTCCCATCACGGTGGAGCTTATTCACCAGATTTCTCGACTTCCCTGTAAGGGAAAGGACCCCTTGATGATGGTGGGCAAGAGCAGTGATCTGGCTGTCGCAGAAGCCATGAAAACTAAATACAAGCTGGAAAAGAAGAAGCGAGGCTATGCAATTTCGAGTATCAAGGACAAAGGCATGCACGTAGCCACCCAGCTCCTGACCAGAAAATTAATGTGGAAGTGTCGCACCGATGAAGTACCAACACCTGTGGTTTCATTGGCCAAACAGTGTGTGGAGGGCATCCAGTTCAACTGGGCCACATTCCTCTGTGATGAATTTTTTATGAACTGCAAGGAGGCCCAAGAGCAGGGTAATACCTTCCACTACGCGTGGTTGCTCTTATCCATTCTATTGGAAGCGGGTGAGCTACTAGAAGATAGCCAGTTCCAAAATATGGACTAGGACCTACCTGAGGCCGCGAAGTATGCTTCGCTCTAGGCCACTAAGGATGTGAAGCAGATTCGTGCAACCAAGGTTTTTTGGGTATTGATGGAGGCGAGCATCCAAATGTGGATAAATAGAAGACCATTGTTATCTCCCACAGTGTACACCACTCTGCAGAGCTTTGTAGAGTTTAAAGTGAACATGCATAACATTTATGTCTAGGCATGGAAGGATCCAACAAAGGAATGGACGAAGCTCCCATTCATTGCTACTGACGATGCCATCTTCACAGCATTGGAAACATGGCCTCTGGAGTGGCGCGCCTCGGACCTAGAAGGAATGGAAAGGGCTATAGCTCAACAAAAGAATAAGGACACCAAGCTGTGCATCGCGTAGATGGCTAAAAAGAGGCACCATGACAAAGCAGTAGCAGAGGCAGCTGCATAGCAGAAGTCGGCCAATGAAGCAGTAGCAACGTAGATAGTAGAAACAACAACAACGCCAACAGAAGGGACTGAGGTGGGCCATGAGTTGTCCACAAAGAAAGGGGTTGAGGACATAGACTTGGCCAAAGAATGCACAGAAACCACATCACGACAGTTGAAATAGTTGTGCATCCCCTGAGAGACCAATCCCTAGAAAGAAGGTTAAGGTGTCCAAGATGTCCATCAACCCAATCACGCTTACAGAAGGTGATCTTTTTAACATTGGCGAAATGGTTCACAATGTCACTAAGGACATGCTCCAAGAGGTGATGACAGAGTAGAACACTTTGTTGGGGGTGCTAAGCGCACAACTATAGGAACTATAGGTGCAAACTCCACAAACAAGAATGATGGCCCCATATGTCGCAGCAGGTACATCAGAGTCTGAACAAATGCTACGCGCTTGAATTGCCAACACTTTTGTGTTCCCCGAGGGTGTGTTAGCAGCAGCGAATGAAGTTGACCAAGCTATGGTGGGCAAGATTAAGGGACTGGGCTTAAACTTGGCTGACCTTCCACGAGAAACCCTATACCAATTACAGGATGGGATCACGACTGAACTCCACGCCAGAGAAGGCCGCGTGCTACAATTATTGAGCAAACAAAAGAACAATATGGAACAGCTCAACCAGCAACGTGATGAACTAGTTGCACAGACTCAAGGACTAGAGCAAGCGGTAGACAATGCTTGTAGAAATGTCCCAGAATTGGCCCGGTAGATCTACCAGTAGTGGAGCGGATCCACCAATTGGCGACTGGATTCCGTGAGGCAAAGGAGGAAGCAATGAGGGTACAGCTGGACCTCAACCTTCAAATTTCAAAACTAAGATTAAAGGCGCAGTCCTCTATGCCCACAGAAGTTAGGTAACAATGCACTGGCACTATTCAAAAAGGACTGAAGGAAATAGGATAGGAAGTACAAAACTGCACCGCTATGTTGGAAGAATGCTTCGTGGTCCTCACTTCATTACAGGAGGACCCCAACATACAACACCTAGAAATAGAGGCATGGGACCTTGAAGTGTAGTATGACAGTGTGCGCGGAATGGTGCAGATAATTGTCCTGACCCATCAGCTTGTGAAGCTACAGCAGGCAAAGGCGTTGAAGGAAAAAGTGGATGTTGCACGACAGAAAGAGGTAGTCCTTAAAGTGCGCATCTAGCCTTGGATTGATGAGGCCTTCCTCATCACTGTAGATATCGAAGGAAAGCTCTCACAGATGAAGGCAATGCATGACATAAGATATGGATTTCCCCCTAACAGTGAGCATTCGACCAAGAGAGTGGAGTAGATCTAGCACACTGCAGATCAGTGCACCGCGGACCTCCGGGAAGCAAAGGAACGGTTGGAGGGGCTCCATGCCAAGATTGTCGCACCAGGAGAGTAACTCAGGACGAGTCACAATGATTGTGTTGGGGGCCTGTTGGGCATGGAATCCCCCCACAATAGGTTTTGGGGCTTAAAGCCCAAGTTTTGGTTAGAGATGTTGTAAAACTCCGCAAATTGCGGGCGTGGAGCACGAAGCATACAATTGAGTCATAGGGTTGTCTGCCCTAAACATTGTACTGTAAAATAGTGTAAAGTCGGCCTACCCATGGTCTGTGAACCATGGGATTGTATAAATGGAGTGAGGCTATAAGTTGTAAAGTTAGTTAAGAAAGGATGAATAGATGAATAGCAAAGGAATGCTTCAAGCTTAAAGTAGAATTCTAAGTGTCTTGGGTTGTAGTAGTAGGGAGACGCTCTGTAGCTGAGTGTGCAGAGGCCTAGTAGAGTCCACAACTGAGTGCGCAGACCCCTGCAGCTGAGTGCGCAGGGTAGTGTTGGGTTTGTAAGCAAGATTGAAGATTAATAAAATAGAAGTTTATTTCTATTCCTATGTATTTATTTTGCATTATCTTCTTTATGTTTGTATTCGATTATGTATTGCGCACCCCGAGTAGGGCTGCGTGGAATTCGCACCATAGGTTGTGAAGGGATCACAAGTGCACGTAGTGACAGGTCAGACCGCGGACCTCCAGAAGCCCATCAGACATCCCTAGGGTGCAGAAACCTGGTTCTAGCACCCTCCCATACTACTTCGGGTGAGACCTCAGTCCATGCTCTGCAGACTGTTGCCAAAAGGGCCAGTAGTATGGGGATTTTCTTGGCTAAATCACCTCTGAACGTAGGTCAGGCCCCACCTAAGCCAACACCAATACTGCTACATAAGTTAGAATTTTCTTAGGGGCAACGCAATTGGAGAAAGTTTATTGCTAACTTTTCTTTGATTGCAGCTCCTTTACGTGCTTTGACAAGTGTGAAATAGGTGTTTCAGTCGGGAGGAAAACATCAAAAAGCCTTCGACACATTGAAATAAAGGATCAGTACAATGCCAGTACTAGCATTGCTAGATCTTCATCATCCATTTGATATTGAGATAGATGCAAGTGAATATGCCATGGGGGCAGTGTTGATGCAACACGGAAAGCCTATATGCTTTCATTCTGAGACATTCACATCAGCAGTAGTTAACTATCCTACATATGATAAGGAATTATATGCATTAGTTTAGAGTGTTAAAAAGTGGAAACATTACATAATGGGTAAAGAAAAAATCACACACAAATCATCAACCACTTCAATATTTACACTCACAAACTAAATCGCAACAATCACAACATTACAGGTGGATGGGTTTTCTACAACAATTTCATCTTGTTATCATATATAAGAATGGAATACATAATAAGGTTGCAGACATGTTATCAAGACCAATCATATATGCATCCACAATACTTAAGCAAAATTCAGTAATTCATGAAAGTTACATTGAACAACATGCTCAAGATAGAAATTTTGAGGATGTATATGCAACTTTAGGTCATGGAAAGCAGGTAGAAGAATTGGATTATTACATAAAGGACAAACTCTTATATCATTTGGGAAAGTTATGCATTCAACAAACTGAAAGAGTTAATATAATTTGAGAAGCACATACTTCTCCCATATCAGGTCATTTTGGTGTAGGTAAAATAGTTGCACAATTACAAAGATTCTGCTATTGGTCACGAATGAATGAGACAATTTCTAGATATATTAAAGGATGTACTATGTGTGCTACAAGTAAGCCAAGTAATAGAAAATTAGGCATTTATACTCCATTTCCAATTCCTTCTCGTCCTTGGGAAAGTGTTTCCATGGATTTTGTTGGGGGGTTACCAAAGTCTAGAAAGGGTCATGATTATTTGTATGTAGTTGTGGATAGGTTCAGTAAGATGTGTATTTTGACACCATGTAATAAACAGGTCATAGATGAATAAACTACAAAGTTGTTCTTTCAAAATGTATGGGTTCATTTTGGGTTACCCACTTCTATTGTATCTGATCGAGATTCTCGATTTTTCGGGAAATTTTGTTCAAGTATATGGGAGTTAATGGACACAAAGTTAAAGAAGAGCACGACATTTCATCTGCAAACAAATGGTCAAACAGAAGTGGTCAATAGGAAAGTGATACAATTGCTTTGAGGATATTGCAGCAAGCATCCCAAACTTTGGGATGAGCATTTGTGTAATGTGCAGCATACTTACAACCATGCTTAACATTATTCTACTTAGAGATCTCCTTTTGAGACTTGTTTTGGTTTTACACCAAAGTCTCCCTTGGATTTGGTCTTTGGTAAAGACATAGCAATTGATGGACAAAGTGATGTGGAAAAAGTTACCAAGTTCATTGAACAAATCCAGGAAATTCACCAGGTAGTACAAGAATAGTTGGAAATAAGCCAAGCAAAGTATAATTCACAACATGACAAGCATCAAGTTGAGCATAGTTTTCAAGTTGGTGATCAAGTTTGGTTGTACATCAGCAAACAAAGACTACAAGGGGAAGATAAAAAGTTGAAACTAATTAGATATGGTCCTTTCAAAATACTTGATAAAATTGGTGAAAATGTGTTCCGCCTAGATCTACCAGCGTATATGCAGATATATTTCATCGTAAATGTTGAAAACTTGATATTGTATGAACCTTCATTGATTGAAAATCCCAAAGATCAAGGTCAGCTACCTTCCATTTAAGATCTTTTGCCTGAGTATCTCAATGAGGTACAGGAGGACACAGTTCTTGACAAAAAGATAAGGACTTCACGACGGGGAAATGTTGAGTATCTTCGAGTTGGACTCAAAGGTTCAAATCCAAGTAAAGCACGATGGATAGAGATTAGAAAAGTGAGGGAACTTTATCCTCACTTACTCGATAACTAAAACCAACTTTTGGTGGTCCAAAAGCTTCCGGTGGGGAGGAGTGATCCAAAATGGATTCAGTTTTTCCTCTAGATCAAACTCTTAAAATTCAGTTTAAAGTGGGTTCAAGTCTAAGTGCTCGATGAGACGATTCCAACGGTGTGAACGATGTGACAATCCGAGTTCGGATGAAGAAGTTAAGGCCAATCAAAGTTTCAAGGCAAACTAGGGCAAAAAGTCAAAAAGTTAAAGTCAAAGAAAGTCAAAGTCAAAGTGGTCAACGATCAACAGTCAACGCTTACATCAGCAGGACACGTGTTATTCTGAGAATGTGCCACATGGTTTTAATGACATCAGCAAGGAAGGTGATGTGGCAGTTTTTGATTGGTTCACATGGGCCAATCTGGTGCTGACATGTGGCAGCCCAGATTTACCCAATATTGACATGCAAATCCCAAAATTTGGGGTTCATGGAGGATCGAACCCCTGACCTCCCAGATATTGTATTTATTATTTTCAGGTTGGATCCGCAGGAAAAAGGGCCAGACGATCAGGGTCAACCCCATGACCGCCAGTCCCTTGGCATTTAATGTGTGTATAACCATAGGATTTCACCATAGTCTGAACCATATACAACCAACCTTATCATATTAACCATATAATCCTGCATGCGTTGCGATGATATATATATATATATATATATATATATAGAGAAGAGAGAGAGAGAGAGAGAGAGAGAGAGAGAGAGAGAGGAGAGAAGAGAGAGAGAGAAGAGAGAGAGAGAGAGAGAGAGAGATCATAAACATTAATGTATAGAAAGGGATAATGTGGAAGGGTTGGATGGAGGTTTGAATCGCCGACCTTCCCAAAACCACTATATAATAGCACTTTCACATAAGTCCGCTAGCCAACTTTCCATATGGTGGAGCTTGGTATTTAGTCCACCTAAAACTTTTAAATTGTTATGCAGGTGTCGAACCAGGCCGAAACCACCATAGCACTTTCCAAGGTGGATTTTAATTGTAGAAGTGGTTTTTCACAAGCGCAGGCAATTTTGTGCAGTAGAAAGGCGGTTTTGCCACAAATAGTGGCGGTTTTTGAATTTCCAGGGGGTATGGAGGTCACTGTGGCCAAATATGGTACTCATTTGACTTGAAATTTCGAGCTGGACACAGTGATGATGTCCATTTTCTCATTTGAGACTCTATTTTTGAGCTCATGCCTATAACAACATTTTTGAAGACTAAATAAAGAGATCAACATTGGAAGTGAAAGGACCAAGAGACGTAGCTAGGAAGTCTATTGAACTCCTTTATTAAATTATATTGTGTTGATGTGTTTGAATGTGTCTTTAAATGGTTTAAATGTTTATATTATTCACAATCTTTTCAATCCATTGCATTAAGTAACATAAGCGAATTCACACATAGTCTATAATACCTTTTTCATTTATGGATCACTCGATTAGTGTCATAGTTCAACAAGAAACAAAGTTCGATTGCCTTATCTACAACTGAAGTATAATATGTGGTTTTTACATCTTTCTGCACACAACTACTTTGGATGATGCAAACGTTGCAAGACATTCAGATCACATTCACTCCACCCATCTCCATTCTTGTGATAAGACAAGTGCCATTAGTATTTCAAAAAATTTTGTCATGCACTCCAAGATCAAGCACATACCCATTAAGTACCATTTTATAATAGAACAAGTGCTTGAACAAAAGGTTAAATTGGAGTATGTTCCCTCCAAAGAACAGGTTGCTGATATATTCATTAGACGACTTCCCAAAGAAACATTTGAATATCTCAAACAAAAGCTAGGAGTAGTTGCTACATCATCCTACTATTAAATCCAATTTTCAGAGGAAGGTTATTATACGCAGGTTTCTGTGGCTAAAGGAGTGTATATGTTTTACTGATAGAAAAATAGTGGGTCGAACTCTGATATGGGTGCTCTATCTAATATTGATGATTACAGTTTGACGATATGATTTTTTCATAGATTTTTATCTCATTGACAAAGATGCCTTGATGAATGACTTGTTGACAATGCATAGGTAGCATAGGTTCAGGGGGAGCATCAGCCTTCACTCACATTCAACATTGCTGGCATCATGGTCACTGAGTTCAACTATGGCTTCAGATACTTATATCGTTTGTTGCATAAATCATGTAAAGATCTAGGGTGTGATATGACTTCTCCTGTCATGGTCTATATTTCAATGAGTCCTATTGGACATATGATGTAATTTGTATTCCCACTTTGCATGGGATGGATGATGTAATAATTGCTATATTTCTGTCATGTATAAACAATTGGTATATCCCCATTTGGTTGGGTGGATGAGTCAAATATGATGTATCCCCACTTGGTTGGGTGATTAATGTATGTATGAGTCGTTGGTCATAGGGAGGTCATACTCACTTAGTCTAGTTATAGAGTCATGTTATGCTTTTGAATCATATCTCTGCAGACTCAACATGTACTCAGGGGGAGCATGGACAACATATGCATATCAAAGGGGGAGAATAACTTGGTTCACCCTTTTCTCTTGATGTCAAAGGGGGAGAGTATTTTGGTGTTTCTTGTTATCTCTAACAATTTCTATAGCTTGTAGTAATCAACACCAACATGGTTGCCATCAAGTCCAAAGGCGAAGATTGTTGGCATTATGATACAAGTGTTTCCTTGATGGAAACTCACTCATAGGTTAGTTCAGTTTTGATGAAAGGCAACCCACAATGTAACAGATCCATTCAGAAGTAACTGGGCATTGGTACAGACGAACAGGAAGATGGAACTAAAGTCTACTAATTAGAATGAAGAAGTTGAAGGTAAAGGATGGTGAAAAGTAGTTTAATATGTATACACAGGTCCACTTAGTCAAAACAGCATATACACGCAGGTCCACTTAGTCAAAACAGCATATACACGCAGGTCCATAAAACAAAAATTGTGTATACATATAAATGCACTTCCGCAAGAGGAAAAACACGTACAAGTTGGAAAATCAAGGAATTTCAAGAGTAGATAATATCAAGGGTCAATACCATGGTATTATCCCATAATATTGAGAGGAGTAATGACTATTTGATCCCATCTAAGAATACCACGGGTCCTAAGTGGTTTTTGTCTGAAGTATTAAGGAAGGTCTAAAACTATATAAGGAGGAGAAGATCATAAGGCCAAAGTGTGTAAGTGAAAAGGGTTTCTAAGGAATACTTCTATCTGAAGTATATTTTATGTTGCAGGGTCTATCTTGGTGATTTGATCTGAAATAATTTGTGCACCTTGAATTCAATGTTGGATCAGGATCTTGAGATCTTAAATGACTTATCATTGAATGATCTGATATTGGTTGGGCTAGATCTAATTGTGTACACCTATTTTATTCTTTGAATGTCATGATCTGGGTTTGTCTGAAGCCTGGAATAGCAGCGAAGTTATGAGTTAATATTTGTGGAGTGCTTTGGTGAAGTTGTATATACACACCAGTTTAGCTCTTCCAAGTAGTGTATTCAAAAGAAAAAGTATGTTGTTCAGAGATGACTAGTCTATTTGATTAATACTATTGTTTTACTATTGTCTGTCAATGAAGTCTTCTTAGATCTGAATGTAAAACTGAATGCATAAGGAGTTTGATATATGATTGATTGATTGTATAAGTGAGAAGGGTGATCTCTGCTACTTCCTATGTAAGGCTCTGTAAATTGATAGTAGATGTTCAATATATTGCTAGTTTGTATAGACTTGATTTAGAAGTTTTATGTTTTAGTAGTTTTGAAGGTATGCGTAGGTTTGATTAAAGGAAGTAGTGTATACATGCAGGTTGGGTTTAGTAAAGGAGCGTATACATTCTTATGCATGATTTTTGAGGTTCTAGCTAGTTTTGAATGACGTTGAAGGTTTCTGGGTTCAGCATAGTGTTCTAGTGACAATGATCTGATTGTTGGTTGATGCAGTTTGAGTTTCAAAGTTTCTGATGGGTCCAGTATGAAAATTTGATGAAACGAGGCCTTCATGTGTATTGTTGTGTACTAGGAGCATCCAGTCTAAAAATTTATGAAACGTGGTCCCTGGAGGAAGAGAGGGGGTCATAGCCTTCTATAGGTCGGCACCTATGTACTAGTAAACACACTGGCCAGTACAAGAGCTAGGGGATTGTAGCTCCCTTCTAGTAGAAGCTAGAAAACAAAAGAAGTTTGTAGCCTTTTGCAGGTGGGTGCCTGTGTACTGATATGAGTTTGCACCAGTACAAGGTTGTAAACATATTTTCTTATTATTAAAAGAAGACATAGATGATAGTAACAGGTGGTTTTCATCGACATTGGGTTTCCACCTTAAATCTTGGTGTTCATGTGTGTTCCTTATGTATGATGGTTTATTTTGTTTTTACTGCACTTTTTAATAAGTTACTGATGCACTGGCTATAGATCAACACTTGATAAATTAACTAAATCACAAGCTCTCTGGGTATACGTTGGTTTCACTAATCACAGTAGCATGTACGTGCTAGTTCACTTCATAGAAGTAGCGTATATAAATCTATTTGGGAAATGAAAAATTATTGATCTAATAATATTGATTCACCCCCCCTCTCATTATTAGTTGATGAGGGATATGGTACATATTTTATGTTTCTTACATGTTGATCTTCATAAGTTCAAGGACATAAATAGAGCTTGATTATAGAACCTTATTATTTGATGATGATGAGTTGCACTCATTACTTTTATATTGCTGTCATTATGCCTTCAAAGATGCATAAGTTGCATATGGAGAAATTACAGATGATGCTTATAGTTTTGATCTTGGTTCTCACATATGTTACATGGTGATGATACATGTACATGATATGCTACACATGGTATGTTGCTTGAGGATTGTATCTCTTCGTATATAGAGCATGTTGTACTTAAAATACGAGGTCAAGAACATGCGTTACTAACAAAGCTTAAATACATAGTCTTATGCCTAGTTGGTGATGATGAGTCCATATTTCTATGTTATAGGTTATCAACAATGGATGGTTACTTGAGTTGAATATTGGTGAAGTTTATGGTGTGATAATTCTTCTTGCATGAAGATAAGGGGTCAAGATATTGGTATTTCTTTGTATGTGGAAAAGGCAGGTTACATGAAGATAAGAGGATGGTTATTGATATACTACTATTACAACTACTGGGTGATGCTTGGAAACATTGCATATTTAGTCACCTATTGATGCTTGAAATATTTTGTCACATGGTGATGTTGATTGAAGCTACATTATCTTATCTTGAATATTGAGGATAAGGATGTGCATGTTGTTGTTCATATTGCTGCTATCTATGTGGCAAGATCCTATGATTACTATTATGGTATTGCTACTACATGGTTGAGGTTCTTGTCTTTGGTTTTGATCATAAATGTCATATCTGTCTCTTGATGTAAAGGTAATGTAAAGACCCATGATGTAATCATTGTAAAATTTAGTCATGTTTGGACTATTGGAATCAAGTCAATTTTGTATGTAATCTCATTTTTGGCATTTGATGTAATATTGAGTCAAATATATAACCCCACTGTGTTGGGAGATTGGTGTAAGCATGAGTCCTTGGTGATAGGAAAGGTCATAATTGGTTGAGTCATAGTCATATACTTCACTGAAAATCTTCCAAAAGATTCAGCATATGCTCAGGAGGAGTATGGCCAATGCTCATATTCAACAACATCAAATCTATGATTCTCATCTCTACAACTGAAGTCTTCATTCAACATTGGTCAACCCTTTTCCCTTGATGTCAAAGGGGGAGAGAAGCGTGGAGAATCCTTGGTGACTAGATGTGTTTATAGGTATCTATAGGTGGTGGTGACAAAACACCAAAGTGGTTTCCATCAAGTCCAAATGGGGAGATTGTTTGGATTATGACAAATGTATTGTCCTTGATGGAAATCTAATCAATAAAGGTTTCAACATTATAATAGCAGGATAAGTATTCAATCCAGTACAGATATGACAGAAAGATTGGACAAAGGAATATCAATTCAGAGATAGAGGAATGATAAAGATGATGTTTTAAGAAGTATACATGGATCCTATGAACAAAGTACATGTACATGCATGGGTATGATGAAGCAAAGTCACTTACATTTTCCACACCATAGTATTCTCAATACCAGGGGCCTTTACCATGGTATTGGCCCATAGTAATGAGCGTAACAATGAATATTTGATCCCATCAAAGAATACCATCGGCATAACTATAGGATTTTCCTAAGGTATTGGTTAAGGCCTAAGCAATATAAGGATATGGAGATCAAAGTGCTAGGTGTGCATGATATGGGTTATTGGTGAATTGTTTGATTTGAAATAAGTGTGCACCCAAGAGTGTGATGATGGATCAGAGCTTATATATCTAAAATGACTACACATTGAATAATCTGCTTATGGGTTGATAGATATATGTTGTTGATGGTATGATGTGTGTCTTTTACAGTGTATGTCGACATTTAGGTTTGATTGATTTTTTGTTGTACAATTAAGGTATGATTCAATAGTTACAAATATATACATAGATTTTCTCCATAAAGATCATGTATGTACATGAATTTGCTTCTAGGTAGTTGCATATTGATGCTACAGTATGGACATATCTGTACGTAGGTATGCTTCTTGAATGTCGTGTACATACATGGAAGTGTCTTATAAAGGTCGAGTACACATAGGGTTTTGTTGTATATGATGTATGACCAGTCTTGTTGTGTTTGTTGTTGTCTCTCAATGAAGTCTTTCATGATGATCTATTTTTTACAGTGTTGGTTGAAGTGAACTGATTATGTTATGATATGTTGACTAAAGATGATGTTGTTATGTGATGATATTTATTTGGTTCATAAATCTGTTATGCATTCAGTATGTGTTTCAATGCTTATTTCAGTAGTGCAGTGATTCAGATTCAGGGTTCAGACTTTTGAGATCTGTACAGAAGACTGCTTAAAGGAAAGCGCGTATATATGAAAATATTCTTCAAAACAACATCATATATATTTTAACATGTTGTTTATCAGTGTTTCCAGTGGCAATAGTTGGTTTTAGTGATGGGTAACAATTTATGTCTTGGTATATTGATGAGTTGTTGTGCATTGAAGTCTCTGATCAGTTCTAGTTTAGTTTGATCTAGTTACATTGGTTGCATTGGTTGATTGAAATTCAGTGATTGATTCAGTTAGTTTAATAATTAAGTGAATTGATACAACATCTAGTTATGTATTTGGCTCAGTAATATGTGTGGTTTCAAAGTGTGTTATGAAACCATCTCACAAAATAGAAGAAGAAATAGATCAACAACTTCAAATTAGCCTCTTTGAGGGGGAAACCTCCTTTACATTACACAAATTAACAATTCTTGGATCATTCAAATGAAAAAACCTTCTTTCTATATATATGAGTCTAAGGGGTCACAATATAATCAGAGTCGACATAACAATAGTAACGTAATGACATAATAACAATAATAGCAGGCTTCTATGGGGCACAATAATAACAATATGGGGACTACATGGGCACAACAATAACAATAATGGGAGTTGCATTAATAACAATAAGGGTTAACACTAGTAGTATAGGGACCTAGCATGCCCCTCTCCTCCAAAAAAGTGTTGTCCTCAATGCTCGAGTAGTTCTAGATGATTTTGTATAAAATTCTCATCCTCCCATGTGGAATCTTCAGTGGGTAAGTTATTCCACTTGATGAGATACTCTGAGATTGATCGATTTCGTATCTGGAAGGTTCTTGATTCCGTGACTACTTCAGGTTCCAATATGATTTTTCCTTCCTCGTTAAGTTCTGGCAATATTGTTTGAACTAGGATCTTGTCACCTATAACCTTCTTTAAGCATGAAACATGGAGAACTAGGTGCACTGGGGAAGATGCAGGAAACTCCAATTTGTATTCCATAGTACCAATATTTTGCAACATCTTGTAAGGACCATAGTACTTTGGTGATAATTTCTTATCCTTCTTAGCTTTCTTGAGGGACATTTGTTGGTATGGTTATAGCCATAAAAATACCTAGTCACCTACATCAAAACTTATTTCATTACGATGTTGATCTGCCTTTTGTTTCATTTGATTATGTGCCAAATTTAGGTTATCCTTTAAGAGTTGGAGAACTTGTTGATTCTCAATGTAATATTCCACTGCTTGAACCCGAGAATGATTGTCCAAGACTTTTTGGAGATCTGTAGAAATAGATGATTTCGTTGTTTGAACCTCTAGTGAACATAATTGTGCAATTACACCCCATTTTTATTTTTCTAGAAGATTTGTCATGCCATTAGATTTGATTATCTTTCATGGTTTCCCTGCAATACCCCTTAATTCAACTTCCTTTCCTTCCCAAAAAAACTGAAGAAAAGTTCTTGAAAATTAAAAGTTATCATACCCAAATATTGTAACCATTGGACACCTAGTACAACATCAAAACCACCCATTGGATGGAAATAATTGGACTATTCAATACATATTCCCCCATGGATAGCTTGATATTATGGATCTTTCTAGAGAAATTTATGGTTCCTCCATTTGCAACCATCACTTGACACTCTAGTGTTAGATATAGGAAGCAATCCAATTGCTTGGCTATCTTACAATGAATAAAATTATGGGTACTACCCGAATCAATCAACACTATTACCTTTTTATTCTTGATATGTCCTTCTATCTTGAGAGTTTGAGGAATGGTAATTCCTGTCAATAAATTACAAGATATGGTCATATTCATTTCTTCATTCATTAGGGTTGGTTCGTGGTGTATATCCTCTTATTTTAACGTTTCTTGTTCCTTTTCTTCCTCCTCTTCCCAATATGTGTAAATTAATTTATTCTCGGCACACTTATGACCTTTAGTGTATTTTCTATCACAACTATAACAAATCCATTTTTCTCTTTTTTCTTCCAATTGTTTTGGTGTCAACCTTGTAGGTTGTGGAAGGCTAGGAGTGACAACTCTTCCATCTTTACAATTGTGAGTGGTATGATTCCTTGTTGCCATAATTTTTCTTTCAATTTTTCTTGCCAACCTGAATACCTTCTCCAATGAATCAGGTTCCCAAAGATGAACCTCATGTTGGATGTTATCCTTTAAAGTCCCTATGAAGGCATCAATCCTATGCTCCTCTGGAATATCATTTACCCTTATCTTCAATTTTTGGAAGTCTTCAATGTGCTCTGATATTGAACCCTTTTGTTTGAGATTTATCAATTGGCTAAAGAAGGTGTTGCTCTTTGTATCTTCATAATGTGCTATCATTTCCTCTATAAAAATTCAATAGGTGACAAGTGGTTTGTGAGAACAAAGCCATATATACCATACAAACTGATTGGGTTCTAAATATAAAGATACAATATGTACCTTCTGTGAGGGTTGCACATCATGTAGATCAAAATATTAATCCATCCATAGTATCCAAGTTACTAGATCCTTTCCATCAAACTTCATCATATCTATCTTTGGAATGTGGTGGTTCTTAAACCCCACATTGGAGTCTCTAAAATCGTAATTGATATTCCTTTTCTCTTTTTTGGGTGTGTGTTATATTCTTTCCATGACTAGCCACACATGCTATCACACCCCCTGTTCGTTGCGCGGGGTGCAATAGGGGGGTCACGGGGTTGGGCAGGGGGGGTAGCCCCCCTTGTCGAGGGGTTCGAGGTGGATGGTAGGCCCCCTCTATGGGATCTAGGGCAGCACCTTGGGAAGAAAAATTTGGACCCTATATTAGGTGGGCGGACTTAGCTATGGTTTTGTGCGTGGTTTTCACACATGGTTTTGGGCATGATGCTTTTCTACCCATGGTATTTTGTAGATTCGGTCAAGGGAACTATGGTTATGTTCTAATCTAGGGTTCATGGATTGGGGTTTATGGATGCTTCGATATGTATATATATGTATTGTAACATTGAAATTAACATAATGAAAAATCAATCTAGTAGTCCCGGTTTTGGGATCCAGGGGACAATCTCGGTGTATATCTGTTTTATGTTTTATCACCATTGTTTATTTTCTATTTTTAGAATTTGTATGCAGTTAATTTATGTACAGTTTTAAAACCTACATTTGGTGTCAAAGTTGTTTTAGCTTCAAGGGGATGCCTTTGTTGTTGAGGGGTTTTTCTGAGGTCTGTGGTAGACCCTATTCAGTGGGAGATCTGCAGGATCGATTCTTGTGGTGAAATAAGATGGTGAGCAGTGGAAAGATAGAGATTGATAAATTTAATGGTCAGAGTTTTTAGTTGTGGAAACTGAAGATGGAGAACCTGTCGGTGGATAAATATCAGTGGATCATGATAGATCCAGGTACTAAACCAACGACAATGTTAGCTAAAGACTAGGCAAATTTGGATCAGAAGGCAAACAACACAATACGATTGTGTATCTTAGATTTAGTATTGTTGAATGTATCAAGGGAAGCTTCAACAAAGGATTTGTGGGACAAGTTAGGGACTTTGTACCAATCTAAGTCTCTAGTGAATAAATTGTTCCTACAAAAAAAGTTGTATAACATGAGGATGAAGGATGGAGACTCGATGACATAGCATCTGGATTCCTTTAATACTATGGTAAGCCATCTTGTATATGTTGATATAAGAATTTTGGATGAAGATAAGTGCATCATTTTGTTGTGTTCTTTACCAGATTCGTGGGATAGTCTAGTTGTTACAATAGGTAGCAATGTGACTACCTTGCAGTTTGATGAAAAGGTCTCATCCTTTTTGTCGGAGGAGATGAGACGAAAAAATATGGAGGGCTAGAATAGTGATCCCTTGTCTATATGAGGATGGTCCCAGAACAAAAAAAAAAATAAATCCTCAAGTGGGAGATCTAAATCTCCAGGAAAACCTATAAAGGTGTGTTGGAAATGAAGGGCACTTCAAAAAGGACTGTAGATCTAAATCTCCTAAGAAAGGAAAGGGATATGCTGATGCTCCTTTGGTAGAGGTGAAAACCACTTTAGATGAAGGCTTGGATTTGTACTTGGCTTCTTCTTCAAGTACATATGTAGATAATGAGGCATGGTTGATTGACTCAGGTGCATCCTTTCACTTCACTCCCCACAGGGAGTGGTTCTGCAAGTATGATAAATAAGATGGCGGTGATGTATTCTTAGGGGATGTTAGGAAGGCTAGAATCATCGGTCATAGAAAATTCAAGTTGAATTTGCAAGGTGGAAGGATTAGAACACTTCTGGGTGTTCTGCATATTCCTGCATTGGCCAGAAATCTGATTTATGTAAGCAAGCCGAATGATGTGGGTGTAAAAATAATGTTCGAGAAAGACTCTGCAAGATGGTTTGAGGAACACTAGTATTGATGTGGGGAGTTTGGATTAGAACTCTATAAAAGCTTCAGGGTAGCACTGTTATTAATGGGTGCAACAGTTATGTGGTTCTTGAAAGTGGAGCAAAAAATCTAGTGGTCTCTTGAGAAAATATCTTGCTATGGCATCAAAGGCTTGGACATATTGGAGAGAAGGGCCTTTGAATACCTCATGGTAATGGTATGGTAGAAGGTATGTTTAATTTCTCTTTGTATTTTGATTTATGTGAAAATTGTGTATATGGGAAGCAGAAATAAGTATTAGATCTAGTGCACAGTGATGTGTTTGGACCTGTGTCGGTTCCATCAATGGGTAAGTCTGTGTACTATGTATCATTTATAGATTACTTCTCAAGGAATACATGGATATATTTTCTCAAAAGAAAATCTAAAGTCTTTTACGGGTTTAAAGAATTTAAGGCTCTAGTGGAAAATTAGACAGAGAAGAAGATAAAGGTGCTAAGGATAGTTAACGATGGAGAGTTTTGCAAAAAGGAATTTGAAGATTTCTGTAAGAAGTGTGGTATAGCATGGGTAGAAGACTACTCCACACACACCTCAGAAAAATGGAGCTTCAAAAAGAATGAACAAGACATTGATGGAAAAGGCAAGGAGCATGCTCGGCGGTGTCAGGTTAGGTCAGTAATTCTAGGCAGAGGCATTTGAGACTGCATGTTACCTGGTCAATAGATCACCTTCATCAGTGTTGGAGGATAAGACTCCACAAGAGGTATGGACTGGTAAGAAACCCTCTCTTTCACATCTAAGGGTATTTGGATGTGATGCATATGTACATGTTCCAAAGGAGAAAAGAACCAAGTTGGATAGTAAATCTAAAAGGTGCATCTTTATTAGGTATAAGGATGGTTTAAAAGGTTATAAGCTTTGGAACCCACAAACAAGGAAGGTTGTGTATAGTCACATGTGGTGTTTAGAGAGGTGAAATATGTTATTAAAAATGAATTCCTACCAAAGGAACCTAAGAAGATAGAGTTTCAGCTAAAGGAGGAGGAATCAGAATCCATAGCAGACGAGGAATTAGAAGATGAACTGCCACAAACTCTAGTTGTGAGAAGACCAGTTCAAGAAAGAAGGCAACCAAAAAGATATAGTCCACTTGCTTTCTGTTCAAATTTTTCTTTATCTATTACTGATGATGATCCCAGAACTATCAAGGAAGCAGTTGATTCAGAGGATGGAAAACTCTGGAAAGAGGCCATGGTTCATGAAATGACATCTTTACACAAAAATGAGGCTTGGGATCTGTTGGAGTTGTCGGCTAGAAGGAAACCCATTGGAAGAAAATGGGTGTTTAGGAAGAAGATGTATGTAGAAGGCAAGTTGGATAAATACAAAGCTCAGTTTGTAGCAAAACGTTATTCTCAGGTGCTAGGAATTGATTTTGGTGATATTTTTTCTCCTATTGCCAAGGTAGCTTCTATTAGATTGCTTTTATCTATTGCTGTTTCTTTTGATTTTGAGGTAGAACATATGGATGTGAAGACAACATTTCTTAATGGGGATATGGAAGAAGAGATCTACATGAAGCAACCTAAAGTCTTTGCGGTGAAGGGTAAGAAAGAACTGGTATGCAGGTTAAAAAATTCTTTGTATGGGTTAAAACAATCACCAAGGATGTGGTATCATAAATTTGATACATATATACAGGGACGTGGCTTCACCAGAAGAAAAGTAGATCATTGCTTGTATTTTAAATTAATTGGTGACCATGTTATTTATTTGGCCATGTATGTGGATGATATATTGTTGATTGGAAATAACAAATAAGTTATCAAGGAATTGAAGACCTAATTGTCCTCCAAATTCAACATGGAAGATCTTAGTGCTGCAAACTATTTTTTGGGCATGGAAATTAAACGAGATCAGGAAAAAAGGAAGCTCTGGTTAAACCAGAGGAAGTATGTTGAGACAATATTGCAGAGGTTTAATATGCAGGATAGTAAACTGGTGAAGGTTCCTATTCCTGTGGGTGTAAATTTATCTGTGGAACATTGTCCGAGACACAAGAAGAGGAAGAGGACATATCACATGTTCCATATGCAAGTGTAGTCGATAGCTTGATGTATGCAATGGTTTATACTAGACCATACATTGCACATGCAGTGGGAGTATTGAGCATGCTCATGTCAAAACCAGGGAAGGAGCATTGGGCATTAGTGAAGCGATTTTTCAGGTATTTGCGTAGCACTAGTGATTATGGTCTGTGCTACCAAGGAAGACTAGGGTTGGATAGATTTTTGGACATCCATGGATTTTTTGATGCAGATTGGGCTGGAGATCTGGATCAGAGAATATCTACAAGTGAGTATGTATTTAACCTATTTGGAGGTGTAATCAGTTGGATGAGAAAGAGATAGTCTGTAGTGACAGTTTCATCTACATAGGCAGAATAAATGGTAGCCACTCATGCAAGCAAGGGGGAAATTTGGTTGTAGAGATTGTGTTCAAATATGGGGTTGGCACAACAAGCTATAAGGATAGAAAGTGACAACCAAAGTTAAATTTTCTTGGAAAAGAACCCTGTTTATCATTCAAAGACAAAGCACATTGATATTCAATATCACTTTGTGAGGGATATGGTTGAGGACAAAAAGGTGTTGCTAGTAAAGGTGGACACTTTGAAGAATTTTGTAGATGTATTGAAGAAGTTTGTGAGCACTGAGAAGTTTTCTTGGTGTAGAGAAATAATGGGTGTTGTAGGGCTAGACCAATCACTAAGTTCTCATGGGGCCCCTTGTGGAAAGAGAACAGCAAGTGGGATAATGTTAGGTGTGTGTTATATTCTTTCCATGACTAGCCCCACGTGTGGGGGGGTGTCAAGCCCCCCTGCTTGTTGCGTCAAGAGCAACAAGGGGGTCATAGGGTGGGCAAAAGCTCCCCATGTCAGGGGATTTGAGGGGGACAGTATTCCCCCTCACAAGGTCTGGGGCAACGCCTCGAGAAAACTTTTTTTGGACACTATATTAGGTGGGCTGCCCTACCTATGGTTTTGTGCATGGTTTTTGCACATGGTTTTGGGCATGATGGTTTTCTACCCATGGTATTTTGTAGATCCGGTCAAGGGAACTATGGTTATGTTCTAATCCAAAGTTAATGGATTGGGATTTATGGATTCTTCAGCATGTATGTATATGTATTGTAACATTAAAAGGAACATAATGAAAGATCAATCTAGTAGTCCTGGTTTTGGGATCCAAGGGAAAATATCTGTGTATATCTATTTTATGTTTTATGCTCTCGCCATTATTTATTTTCTGTTTTTAGAATTCTTATGCAAGTAATTTTTGTATGGGGTTAAAACCTACAATCTTCATATGATTTTCATGCATTTCCTTGTCACCACAAGGACACCTTTCTTCTAGCAACTTTTCCAAACCTTCCTTCAACCCCTATATCTCAACATTCATCATTGCTTCCATGTTTTCTTTTAAACCATCATTCACAACTCTCATATCTCATTTTATACCATCTATCTTAGCATTCATAATGGATTCCAATTCATTTTTTGTTACTTTTTTCAAGAGCAAAATTTGTTGCACTTGGTCTCGCAATTTTGATATATCATGTTGCATTTCTTCCTCTTATTCATGTGTCATGGTAAGAGATTTCAGGTTGCTTACAAGGTGTTTCCATTTTCTTTCTTCGGGGCATCAATTAATGATAATTGTGCTTCACTATGCCCTTTGAATCACTTCAAAGTAGTTTTTCAAACAAAACTTACGGAAATTTTAAAAAGACTACACACATTTTTTTTCACTTTGTAAAAGCTCTATATTGAATCTATTATATCTATGTAATTTTCGATCTCCAAGGTTTAGAATTTCTTCCTGTGGTATCCCTCTACTTCCTCTTTCCAACCCCATAATTCTGATCGAGATTGGATTCTCCAAGAAATATGTATGCCCAATCTCCCACAATGACCTGATTATATACTTGTTTAGTAGAGAGAACTTGTACGAAGTTCCATGTGTCATTGTTTCAACCTTGGGCCCTGAAAATGATAATTAACAAACTAAAATTTGCCTTCTTTTTATCTATTTTTATGAAATTTGAATCTGAAGCTCAGAGAGAAAGTTATGATGATTTCCCTCGGTCATATGTTTGATATGGAATTCGAGAGCCTGCAAAAACCCTAACTTCCTCAGGTGATATCTCCGAAAATATAGTGAAAAGAGATCTAAAATTTGGAAAGGAACTTCATCAAGGTTTCAGCTCAAATGGGTTTTAATTTCCAATTCTGAATCTTCTTAGAAAAAAAATTATACTGAAAATTCCACGATGGCCTGTTTAAAGCTATGAAACTCTAGAATCCAAATCTCTGATACCAAGTGTTATGCAACCATCTCACAAAATAGAAGAATAAGTAGATCAACGACTTCAAAATTAGCCACTTCGAGGGGGAAACCTCCTTTACATTACACATATGAAAAATTCTTGGATCATTGAAATGAAAAAACTTCCTTTCTATATATAGGAGTCTAAGGGGTCACAATATAATTAGAGTTGGCATAACAATAATAATGTAAGGGCATAATAATAATAATAGTGGGCATCAATGAGGAACAATAATAACATTATGGGGACTACATGGGCACAAAAATAACAATAAGAGGATTTCACTAATAACAATAAGGGTTTACACTAGTAGTATAAGGACCTAACAAAGTGTGATTGAGTGATTGATTCAGTGGTACAGAGATGAAAATTTAGTTTTCAGTATATTGAGGTATGTATGCAAGTATTCTTCATGGAAAGTGTGTACATATGTAGGTATGACTCACAACAGTAGCATATACATTCTCACATATGATTGCTCAATGTATGTAGTGAAAGGATATGGTTTTAGTGATGAATAGTATGTGGTTTGGTATTATGATGAATGTGTATATAGTAATATAAGTTGGTTTGGTTGTTTGAGAATAAGTTAGTCCAATTATTAATTTGGTGATTCATTTTGTTCAGTGATTAAGTGATTTGATACAATGTTTGATTTCAGTATTTTTATTTGGAATTGGGCTTATGTGATGGTAGTGGGTCTAGTCTGAAAATTTGATGAAAAGTGGCCTACATGTTTAATGTTTTGATCCAGTATGAAATATTATGAAACATGGTCCACATAGGCATTGAGGATTGGAGCCTTCAGTGAGGAATTCAAAGCTTCCTTCTAGTGGTAGCTGCTAATATGATCAAGGGGTTGGAGCTCCCTTCCAGTGGGTGTTAGTAAATGAGATCAAGGAGTTGGAGCTCCCTTCCAGTGGGTGTTAATAAATGAGATCAGGGGGTTGGAGCTCCCTTCTGATGGGTGTTGGAAAACGAGAGAAGGTGGTAGCCTTCTACAGGTGGGTGCCTACATGTTGGTATGAGTCTACACCAATAAAAGGTTTTAATATGTTTTCTTTATAATAAAATATAAAGACAAAGACGACAATAGCGATTGTTTTCTCCCACATTAGGTTCCCACCTAAAAATCTTGGTTTTCATGTGTGGTAAAGTGTTTCTTGTGTGCGATGGTTTATTTTCTTACTACACATGGTTACTATTTAATTAGTGGCTAAAGAAGTACTAATGCACTAGTTAGAGTTAAACAGATGATGAACTAATTGAAAATTTAGTTAATTGGATATACCCTACTTGTCTTCGTCACAATATCATACATATGTTGGTTCAATGCATTAAAGTCACATACATAGATATGAGTAATAAATTGAAAGGTTTAAGTGAAATATTAATTCACCCTCCACACCCCCCCCCCCCCCCCTTCTTGGTATTTTTACCAACACCACGGATGAGGAGGTGGATAAATCTTATGTCTCGACATGTAGGTACGTCAACAATCGATTTCTCACCAACCTTCTTCAGATGGTTGTGCAGGAAATTAATTAAGATAAATGATTATCCATACACAGGGATGGACTTTCATGGATACCATGAGCTCGTGCTTTCTGAGGGTGAGCAGTGGGGTGCTATAGATATGACATTTCAACCATTTTTTATTTTAAGTTTTACAATTTTTTGTGTTTTTAAATGTATCTGAGACTAAACTATTGATTTTTTCATACAGATATTGGGACTGTTCGACCCATAGGTGCTTCATATTTCCATTGTGCGGGAGACCCACAGTAGGTAGTAGAAACATTACACGTTGTTGCAGTAGGAAAAGATGTACTACAATTTCTCAATGTATATGATACCTTAGAAAAGGTAGAGCACCACACGGAGGGGTTGACACATGGGATAGATGAAACCACGGTCGACCAACTTCCTATGCGACCTCAACAACACACTATTGGAGTTTAAAGCCATATTAGTTGACTACTGCACAAGATAGCTCATTTAATGGCATGTTATCATGAGCACTATGATTAGTCTATTAGGAGGATGATAGCCATATTTGCATGTAGTTTTTGATATTATAGGTTGTGTGGCCATATGTGTCTCGGGCACAATTTTTTAAAACAAAACCTTTATATGTCAAACTATGTTCAATGTTTCCTATATTCCTATTATTACTTTCAATGAATGTGATATGTATTGAAATTTATTTACATATGTTGCAAGTGTCTATCTAACACATGATTATCCATTGTATCTATCAATGTGTTTAGATTTCTATAAATATGTTGATATTTAATGAAATCAAAGTGTCTTTCTAGAAGGTGAACCCTCAAGAACATGCAAAGAATAGTTGGACTTCTAGCCAAATAGACATTAGTCAATTGTAGTACTACAAGTTGTGAGTCAAGTCTGATGACTAAATGACGGATACCATGTGAAATAGCATCAGACAGAAGCTCAACCACTGCATTATACTCAACGATGTTATTGGTGGATCGACTGATACAGATCCCCCATAGACTCGCTAACTCACCATTTGGAGCAAAAATATCCCATGTTGCAGAAGATAGGTTCTGAGTATTATGACTAGCACCATCATCATAACCAACATATGGTTTAGAGGACGTCGACATCTATAAACAAAACTTAAAAGAGATCAAAAGAAACCATAGGAAACTCTAAAGAGACACACTGTAGACGCACTCAACACACCTATCTACAGTATGTACAAAGTGCACTACGCAAAAATCAAGCATACTATTTTTTAAGGTACAACCCATTTCTAGGTTGTGCCAGTGGAACTCCATAAAAATCGACTAGCTCATAAGCCCCTTTAGCAAGAACACACTTTACAATACATGGACCTAGCCACATGGGTTGGAACTTTCCCAATCCTAATTTATCAAATTCTTGGTAATATAGAAGGACAAGTTCTCCTTCTGAGAAGACACGAGGCTTGGAATTTTTGTCATATGGTGCCTTGACATGTTTCTTATAAGCTTCATTAGCCATAGCAACATCTCGCTGAGTCTCATCTAAGTGTGTCAAATATAACAGATGTTCCTCTTCTATGGATGTAGCAGGAATAAGTTCTACAACAAGTTTCAGTGACAAAATCTCACATTCAATCGAAAAGATAACTTTCATACCATAAACCAATTGAAATGTTGTAAATCTGGTAGCAGTCCTAATGGAGGTTCGATATGGCCATAAGGCAGCATAAAGAAGTAGATTCCAGTCCGATTTATGGACCCCTACCATACATTGAAGCATTCTTTTCAGAACTTTATTAATAGCCTCAATTTTCCCGTTAGCTTGAGGGTAGTAGGGAGTGGAACTTTCATGAGATAGTCCCAACTTGGAAGTCAATTTAGACATCATGTGATTGTGAAAGTGTTTCCCACGGTCGTAACTATGGCTTGTGGAACACCAAACCATGTGATGACATGGTTAAGAAAAAATACGCAATTTTTTGCCCAGTATTGTTAAATTTTGGCATCGCCTTGGCCCATTTAGTAAAGTAATCAACTGCTACAATGATATAGCCATGCCCCCCTCGGTCGAGTGAGGGTTACATGTCATGAAATCGATACCCCATTTCGCTAAAGGACCTACAACAATAACATGATACATAGGAATGGGTAGAGAACAGGTCTTACGATCATAAATATGGCATGCATGACACTTCGGGATAGCGAGAATGAAATCGCACTGAAATTAACAAGCACACAGGATCTTTTGTGTGGTGACATAACCAGACAAATGGCTACCACATGCCCCTGAGTGGCATTCATTGAGGAATTTCTCAGCCTCCTCATGCGTGAGGCACATACGGGAAACCATATCGATACCGTTACGATAAAGGGTGTCATTGACGATGATGTGTTACTTAGCTTAGTATCAAATACATCATTGTTCAAAGAAAGAGGTATCGAACCCGGAATTTTGGGTCTCGAGATATATAAGAATGTCTCCATACCATGGGTCAGATGATGAAATCAGAAACAATGACTCATCTCGGATGGAATTTTCAAATGTCGATTCAGAATTGGTAGTGAGAAGGTCGCAAATACGCTCAACAAAAACTAAGGATTTCTTGGATTTGGACTTGATAAACTCAAAATCAAACTCCTGCAATATGAAGATCCACTTTGAGTATTTGTCCCCCCAGAAATTGACCTGACGAAATATAAGTCATAGGGTTTCAATATGCAACAACCATATTTTTCCAGAGTAATATATAATGGTGAAACCTTTGGATGGCTTAGACAGCCACCAAAGCTAATTTTTCTACGTGGGTGTACTTGATTTCGGTATCGTTAAGATTCTGAATCAAATAATATATCGAATGTTCAATCCCTGCATCGTCTTCCTGGACCAATAGAATTGTTGTGGTAGTAACTACAACGAAAAGATACAAGAAATAGTCATACTGGTAATCAGAGGGATATATTAGGGATGTCTGAATCAGTACATCTTTCAAGGCATCGAACACGTGATGAGCAGCATTATCTTAATGGAGGGAACCCCTTTCTTAAGCAAGTGAGTGAATCCTTTGGTCAACTCAGCGTAATTAGGGACAAATGATCCAAGTGGATATTGGTGGTCACCTACTAATTCCACTTGGACCCCCACCATTGTTTCTTTCATTTTTTCAGTTTCCTTAATTGTAGTACAGTTTACTATTTTTAGCAGTTCTTCGGGTCCTAAACTTCCGAAGCCATTTTGAGCCCGAAACAACGTTTTTTTGGAAATCTTATACTAGAAATTTTTTTATTGAAAGTCATATTTTTTGTAATATTCCTCAAAGATATCTTTCCAACGAAGTATCATGCGCATCAAATGGAGATAATATGACCAAGTCGCAACCCCGAGAAGTTGGTTGTCCAACTAACCCAAATGGGGCCCATAAAATCTTGGTATTACATCTCCTCGGGTTATGGTTTTGGTTGTTTAGGGTTTTATCTTATTGTTCAATAATAAAAATGCCCTTGAGCCTCATTGTAACATAGTTCAGAGGCATGTAGCTGCCACATCTCTTCTCAAAGAAAAGCTACCATTGCCCGAGCTAGTCTTATTTCCATTATGTTTGTAAGCATATTTCAATATTTGATATTAATGAAATGAAGTGTTATTTCTACTGCATTTTTGTATTTATGGTTATATATGTAATTTTTTGCGTTCATGTTTAAATCTGAATCAACAAACCTCCAAAGAAAGTTAGCCTTCCCTTGAAGTCGTTGAAGCTGAATGAGGGAAGAAGGAGCAGGGAAATCAATGACTTCCTAAACTTTCAAGGGATCAATACGAATTCCATGTTTTGAAATGAAAAAACCAAGAAGTTGACAAGAAATAACACATGACACGTATTTTTAAGGATTAAGTCAAATATTATAATATATACATCGTAAAAATATGGCCTAAAGATGCATCGGGTGATCAATTTGATGTTTAGAATGAGTAGGTAGATCATCCAAATACGGTTTCATGATATGTTTGATATCATGGAAAGCATAATCCATTATCCTTTGAAATGTAGCCCCAACATTCTTTAAGCCAAAAGGAATTTATCAGTATGAAAATGTACCCCAGGGACAAATGAATGCAGTCTTCGGTTGATCCACCAAGAGAATATTTATTTTATTATAACCAAAGAAAAAATCCATAAACAAATATATCTCACCACTAGCACAATCATAAACAATTTGGTCCATTAACTGGGTTAGGTAATTTTCCTTTAAACAAACACGATTTATATCCTGATAATTGAAACATACATGGATTATTCCTTGTCTCTTCATGACAGGAACAATATTTGACACCCAATCGGGCAAAGGAACTGGGTAGATGAAACCAGTATGTAGAAGTTTTTCAACTTCATCTTTAATCATGACAGCCTTCTTGGGATGGACCGAATGGAGGTGCTTATAGACTGGTTTTGCATCAAGATAAGTTTTAATTTCATGCACCACTATATTTCGATCAATAACTACCATTTCCTCATATTACGAGGAAAATTTATCTCGAAATTTCTGGAATAGGGCCTTGTAGATCTTAATATTTTCCGAAGAGCAAGACGCATCGATGTGTAGATTCTTGACAATACTCGGTTTAATTGAGATATCAAGTGGTATTTTCTCTTCAATATTAGAAAAATTCTTTTTAGAATTGACTTCATGAATTGAAATGGAATTTGTCGGAAACTCAACGATATTGGGTTGATACAAGTCACTGAGATTATCCTCAATAGAATCTAGTAAGGAGGAATGATGGTGATGATCATTACATGGCACGTCATCTGGCATCATGATTTCCATGATGCTATCGTTAGTAGGGAATGTATGAGAGAAAATATCAGAAGACATGCCATAATCTAATGAATGATCAATCCAATTGATCGAAGAGGTAAGATCAAGTTGAGTCGCACAAGAAGAATAAATGGCTTCGTAATCAAGATCAATAGGGCTCAACAGTATTCAGTCGCCAAAACTTTCGATGCTATTTTCATCTAGTACAATCCAGGGATTGATCGGAATAGTAGAAGATAATATCATATTGATATAGGAAACAAAAGGAGAGGTGTCGGGAAGCGAAGGCAAAGGAAGTGAAATGGTTCCCATGAGGGAGAAATCCTCAAGCAATCCAAACTTGATGTAATTATATGGGTGTAGATTTTTCCCTACAAGAGAGACACTTCCCATAACTTGAGAAATAGAGGCAAAGAAGGTGAGTTGATCGATGGATAAAATCCCACCTTTATGGGGAAAGGTGTTCATCTGGAAATAAGTTGAAACGACAATATCCATGGCATAAACCCATGTGTGACCCAATAGAAGGTTATAGTTGAGGAGTCCGTCAAAAACTTTGGCTTCTATGGGTATAGATTTACCTCCTAATTCTACTTGCAAGGAATTCAAAATACCACATGATTTATATGTTCATCCATCAAAACCATTCAAGGTGGTGGGTGACTGAATCAATTGAGGAGAACCAATCGCCTTCTAGTAGGATAAATACATAATGCAGGTTGAGGCTCCTTCATCTATAATAGAACGATGGATGTTATTACCACGGATGACAACTTGGATCATAAAAGCCAATTGAGTTGGAATTCTAGGTGAATATTTCTCATGATTGAAAACGACTAGGTTATAATATGAAGGATCAATACATCCGATGGTAGAAATAAAAGCCTTCCTTTTAGTGGGACATTTTTGTAATACCTCGAGCATGGACATCACTGATGGAGACTGAGCTAGGCCCTCAACTATGTTATAATTTTGGGCAACTCGCACATGAGGTTTGAAAACATATTTATGAATGACGCCCTTCAGAGGCTTAATGGTTAATTTCGTAGAAATCATAGGTGGAGTAGGATCCGATGGAGATGGAGTCAAACTGGTAGGTTTACATTAGCCTAGCCATTCATAGGATTCACATTACCATAATGTTTACTTTGATTGGCCACCATAACATCAAATTTTGGTTTTGTGGAGGAAAGCATTAAAATGAAGTTAGAGGCAGTGGGGTCCCAAGCAACCATGTGAGTCTCCTGATTGGGAAATGGGTCAGTCAACACAGTGGGAGAAGAATATTTCATAAATTGGTTCACTTGTGCCGGTGAGGACAATCATGAGTGAAGTGCTCCTAATTACAGATCAAACATGGATAACGAGGCTTTCATTTCTCATCAGAGGACTGATTTGTTTGTTTATCTTGTGGAGGATAATATTTCTTCTTCATACCTTTACCGTTCTTCTTACTTCCTAGTTGTTGTTGAGATTTAACTTCATTGGAGTGAATGGTATTAACCTTGGAAGTAGAAGTGGCATGAGGATTGAATGTAGAGTTTTGGGTAGTCATAAGAGCAGTACCAGATGGTTTACCCTTAGATTGTGAATTGGAAGAACCAATGATACCATCAACAACATGTGATTCTTTACTAGGAGGTTAAGGAAAAATGTTTGAGGGTTTCACACCATTTGTTATTTTCTCATAAAGTGTGTTAGATTGGGTATAAATGAGATCCAAATACTTGGCACGAGAAATCACTTGCTCTTCTATTACAACTCCACCCTTAGCTACATATTTTGTCACTGATGGAAACATAAATTTACTGAACCATTCTGCTAACAATTGATCAAGAATATAATTTTTAACCAACCAACAAAGATGTCACCACTCATGAATATGATCGGAAATGTAAGTAGCATTTTTTTGTTTAAAGTTGGTTAAAATTTTCATTCCAGTCTCATATTGTATGGGAAAATATAAATGTGTTAGGAATGTAGTGGCTAAGGAACTAAAATTATTAAATGAAGCTCTAGGTAATTCAATATACCATTTAGTTGTAGATCCTATAAGTGTACATTGGAAAAGACATAATCAAATGGAATCATCATTTAGGGAGTTCAAAGAACACCATAGATGATAAGTTATCATGTGCATAGATTGGTATTCTCCAAGATTCCCATTGGATTTTGGGATATCATTAGGAAATTTAGTAGGAATCATTGGCCACCAAGGAGAATGGGAAACATCATTCGTGAGCTGAGTCAAATTTGGCAATTGAACAGTTGCCACAAAAGGTAAATTCCTATTAAAATCAAAGGAAGATATCCCGAATAGGGTGGAATAACCTAGGAAACAAGAATCTAGGTTTCATAATAAGGAGGATTTTGATCAAGAGGAACCTAGGTGCTAAGATAGGGAGGATTCTGATAACCAATATGCATATATCCTTGTTTTCCATATCCAGGATAACCTTGCAATTGTTGGAGTGGATGGGTTTGGACTGGTTGGCCTTGATAAGGCACTTGAGGGACACCTTGAAAAGGCTAAGATTGTTGTACCATGGGATTTTTCATCATTCCAACATAAGGTAGAGTCAATGGATATTGTTCCATACCGTATGCAATCTGTCCTACTGGGATTTAAGGAATACCTTGTCCAAGCAGTTGATACTGTGAGGCACCTTGTAGAGGTTAAGTATACATGATCTAGGAGGTACCAGATACCATTGGAATAGATTGGTTCATAGTGAAATCCTATAAAGGTGGGCTCACATTGATTTGATATTATTAAGGTATAGATTGATAAGTAGGAATTTGGGATGCAGATAAAATAGATTGAGAATGCATGGATGTACTCACAACCGAACGAAGTTGGACTAGAAAAGTGTGTTGCCAAATATTAGTAGCCAAACCAGAATAAGGAGGATTCAAATAAGGCAGACCACTAATCTGTGGCATACCAATGACAAGTTGCCCCCTGTCAAAGGAGGAAGGGATGACAGAGGCAACTGCCCACTAGGTGAAGGGTACCCAATATAAGGAGAATTATGTTGTTGAAGGTATCCACTAACATAAGGACCAGCCTGTTATTTGATTATAGGTTTAGGTGGAGGAGAATGAGAAGATTGTATAGTGCTCATTAGAGAAGTTCCAAATGAAATTCCAAAAAATATATGTCATGGGAGAGGTCCAGGGACTAGATGTCGCACCAGAGAAAGTACTAGATAATGATTGATAACCAAGTGGGATAGATGAGCCACCATATAGATGTGTCTTTGGTGATGTCACAAACATGGATGAGGAAGAAACAATGCTTATCTCGACCAAAGTAGCATGATGGGAAACTATAGAGAATTCAGTCATGGTTAACAATCCATAAGAAGATTGTTGTGAAAAACTCAAGGGTGAACTTAAAGGAACATAATCTAATAAAGGAGGTTGAGATGGAGTCTAAAGAGGAGGAAGAGGATAAGTCTAACAAATATGAATCCCTCTCAAATGAACAGGAGAAGAGGGACAAGGTTCTTCTTATGGGATCTCTTCAATACTCACAAGACCAGGTGGAAGGAGTTCACCGTTGGGTCCAATATATATAGTCGATGGTTATGTTTGAGACAAAGGAAGAGAAGGAGAAGGTCTTGAAGTAATGGGTATAGATGGATGAGGTACCTCAAGGTGAATAACCTCAGGTAATAAAGCATCTGATTAAGTAAAGTCAGTCTCAGTAACCTTAGGAAATAAGGATTCAAGCATTTTTGTTTCGATTGTGTCAATTTCACTAGGCAGAGAAGATGTAATCTCAGGTTCAAAGCTTAGAAGGAAAGATGATTCTAGCGGACCAATTGCAAGAGGAGGACCAGAAGTAGTTCCCTAAGTACCTAATTTGGTAGTTTGTGTCTTATTATGCTTATGACGACGGCTAGGAGTTGCCTCTTGTGGAAGAGGAAGCTTATTTTTCATTCTATGTTAACAATGGGGGAAAGGTTTTTGTTCTTCCACACTAGATTAATAAATTTTAACAATTAACACAAAAATAAATAGAAAAGGAGGTAAACTAGGCATAAAGGTTTACCAAGAAACCATGAACTACAATATACACCTTGGAGAACCAAGGACTTAACGTACATGCAAGAAATCTCCTTGAATTTTGTGTCCGGTGCATCACGATATACAAGGCATCTGACACATTTACCTATGGCGAGGATAGAAACCTATGGTCAACTTCCAAAATATACTCAACAGTACGTGGAAGTGAAGTCCATAGTAATGGTGTCTAATGTGTAACCATTCGATGAGAGAATTCCCATATACTTATCATGCATGGAGTGTCATATGTCGAAAAATGTCTCTAGCCTAGGACTCTAAGTGTTTGTGTTATTGTTACAAATTCTCATTAGCTTGATTCAGTAAATTTTAATGTTTAACTTCAATTAAGTTTCAGTTTTGGGGCTCACTATGAGTTTCACCTTAATTCCCAAAGATGCAACCTAGCATGAAGAAATGGAACCTTTCACTTTTAATGAAAATATATCTAAAGGAGGGAAGAGACAAAGAGTATGCAGCATATGAAATGCAACAAACAATATGCTAAGTGCAATTCCTTTTTAATGCAACTATTCCAATACTGATGCACACACAAAACCATATATGTCGTTGCAAAGATATTTTTCTTTTCAATTCCACTTAATTCTCAAATATGATGAAAACTAAGATGCACGTCTAATCACTACTAAAAGAAAACTTTTCAGAAAAATGACTAAAAGACCAATTCATTCAAGCACTCAAAGATCGAACAAATCAATTTTCTAATGACCTAATGACAAGAACAAAGGAAAATCTAAACAAATCCTTATCAAATGCACTCAAAACCAATAGCAAACTAAATGGAGGCTTCTGAGAGACCAAAAGACACTCAGAGACTCAAGCGAGAGTAGTTGGAACAAAGTTAGACAAAGAGAAAATCATAGAAAAGAAAATTTGTGCATGAACAGGGAACAATGTGGGTGCTAAAGGGGCACCAGTGCATAGAGAAGGCTCAAGAGCCTTGTAATGCTCTATCATTAGACCAAAGGGAGTGTTTATTAGGGGATGCAAGGTTTGTACACAAAAAATGCAATTCAAACTCAATGAAAGGTCTTCCTAAGTCTATTCTTTTACTGAGAAAGACAGTGGAGGTCAGAAGAAGAGATAAAATAAGCACTAAATACAAGGAAACCACCAAGGGAATACACTGCTCCTTGTTGTAAAGGAAAATCCTCTATGTGGACAGGGATGATCTCTTTAGCCCAATGAGTGGGTCTAGTAACAAACTGAACAATCTTATAATCACTTTCCTAGCTTATGCTTGACAAATGCAATAAGAAAGAGGAACCTAATGCCAATTGCTCATTCCTCATAGATGGCTTTGAATCTTTCACTCCAGGCCTCGCTCCTAAGTTGTTCTTCATGTCTGTAAACTTTCAAGGAAGATCAAAGTACTATACAAGACACGAGAGCATATATAACACATATCAAGTATAAACCACTTAACAGATCAAGGAACATTAGTCTAATCACATAAATATTTATACAATTATGGAAAGTGGACATCAGATGTATATATTAAGAAACTAAAAAGGGAAGCATACAACCTATGCCTTGATGTTGAGGCCTTCCTTTGGGTGGATTTCCAAGTCCAAGGAAAGACTCTTCAAGCACTCCTTCTCCAAGTTAGAATGGGAAGCATGTAAGCATAATCTTAGCATATGGATGCAGCAAACAATGACCAACCATTTGGTAATGGAAGGGGGTGAATTATAAGAAGGGAGAGGAAGTTAGGGATCCACAAGAGATGGAGGAAGGTCCACATCTCAAGGGGAAATCCAATGATGGTAAGATCAAGAGGCCCAAATGAGAGAGCTCGACCATGTCAACAACAATCAATATCCAGCTCATTGTTCCCTAAGGTTCTAATGAGTGAAGCTTCTCCTCCAATTTGGGAAAACCTACTAGAAGGAGGCAAATGCAAGTTTTCCTATGAAAACTCGCACTGGCAGTGCAAGTTTATAATAGAGCAACCTTCCATCAGCATGGGAAAGCAGTGGAGAAAAAATCATTGATGCCAGAAATTAGGTTTTAAGGCAACTTTCTCTAGAATGATTTTAGCGTAGCTTTCCTTTGATTCTTCGGGGAGGTTTTGGTTTGTATATCATGATGGATATTGTGCACAATAGTCAATGTTTTGGCACTCTGGAATATGGCACGAGAAGTGAATGGGAGACATGACAAAATACTATGTAACAGTTTCCCTCTAAAGCATGAAGGCAAAACAGGGAGTGATGGTTGAGGTGCTTTACAAGTCAATGTAAGGACGAGAACAACACCATCAGGAGACTTGCAAATCAAGCATATACATATACATAAATGAAATCTATGATGATCATGCCTTACAATACAGGAATAGATATATAATGATACATGAATCTGTGGTATGGACGTAGCCATCTGAATAAGAGGGATCATGTGTAAGGATCCTCGATATGGTCGCAACCATCCAAATACAAAGGATCATGAATACAAACCCATCGTATGGTCGAAACCATCCATCTAGTAAAAAAATGTACATAATCATGAATGACTCATAAATCCATGCAACCTGGATTTTATCAGACAAAATCCAGGGTCTTGCATTCCATCTCAACCCGATCAATGTACGAATTCTAACATGTGAATAGATGTGTCAAAGTTGAACATGATAGAAAACCACCTGATTACTGGTCAATGATGTAAACCGTTAACAAGTACTAGAGAAACCACCAATCAGGACAATGGCTTTCAAGGTACAATCAACACAATCCACGAATGTGAATAATGGAATTGAAGTTGAACACCCGTGAAGTCATTGGTGAGCGCTTGTATTGCAGCAAGAATGCTACAACTCCTGGGCTACCAACTTTGCTTTTATCAACCTGGTAATTCGTAACAAACTTGGAAGCGTCGGTGCTATATGCACAAGTACTAGTTCTCACTGCAGGTTGTCACTTGGTCAGCTGGCGCGAGATCACTAGGAGCTCAAGCCAACTTCTATATATTTAAAAATAATCTCTATGTGTGATGAAAGGAAAGAAAGATTACTCTACATATGCTATTCTAACTGCAGAAAGGAGAAAGACTGGAATGTAAAGCAAAACCTAGTAAACCCTAATTAACAAGCTAATTCTACTTTTACCAAAAACACTATGAAAACCATGAAATAAAGGCCATTACCTAATCAAGGAAGTAAACAACATCTAACCATGCTATTTTTGGAAGTAAATAAGCAAAAAACATATTTTTGGATTTTTATGTGTTCTTGTGTGAATTTAACATGCATCTAATTTATTGTGTGTGAGTGTGGCAACGAACAGGTGGCATTAGAGGGCGGTTTTGGAGCTTGGGAGGATGTAGGATGGTGTGAATGGGTCCTAGGAGGTCGTAGGTGGCCTTCTGGAGGCTTTCCCACACTCGGCCTTCAAAGTAAAGCCTGCAAGAAAAATTACAAGAGGACACAGGAAAACTACAGGAGGAAAATAGGGAAACTACACGAGGCCTACAGGAGGAGACCGAGAGCAATTTTCGTTGTTTTGAGAGTGTAAGAGTGGAATGAAAAGGTGTATGAAGGTTGCAATGAGTTTTTAGGGTGCCTAAGGTCTACTCTGAATCACCAGGAGAGGGAAAGATGATTGGGTTTGCTCAAGGAGAGAGGAAGAAGTTCTATGAAAAATGAAGGAAACTAGGGCAGAATTGAGGTGAGGTTTGGGAAACCTATAGGGGATGGATCAGATGGAGGGTGTGATTTCTGGTAATCTGGCCTACTACTGGAAGATATTTGCTTCATAGAAACTGATAGTCAACCAAGAAAATCAAGCAACCAATGAAATGAGTGCATCCTAGGAAAAACAGAGTTTTGCATTAAAATGGCCTAAACTATGATGTATAGAAGGAAATGCTGGGAAATGTTGTAAGAAAGGAGAGAATGCAAAACGACTATTGCAAATCAAGAATTTAACATGATAAAGAAGATCTAAATAAAAGAAAAACTGGATTATCAACCTACTAGAGAGCTGCAAACACTAGAAGTCCTAGGAATGAGGAAAATCTGTGTTTTTGGGGCAGCAAGAGAATATTTTCCTCAAATCATGGTCCCAGAGGGAGGAAGAGAGGCCAAGGAACTGTTGCTAGCCTTTTAAATCTTCTCTGATCACTGCTTAACCTGCTACAAAAAGCACAAATGGAAGCAAGCTACTAAATCATCAAAAGCAACCTATTCTTAACCATAAGAGAAATACATCTAACAACAAACTAATCTACAAACTGAAATAAAACATACAAATAGAAGTAAAGAGAAGCTTGGTTGCTTGGATTGGGCCCTAACCCAAGAGCTTCAGCCCTTTGAGGTAACTCAATGCTAGCTCAAAAAGGATTTCATCTTCATTATCAAAAAATAGCAAGATTACATAAAACTGTCATAAAATAGTAAGTTCGAAATTTGAGTAGAGTTTACACAAGCAAAAAAAAAAAGTTGACCCTAGTGAGGCCCTAGGCATCTCTATTTATACATCTAAAGCTACCAATAGCTTCCTTAAAATCAGGGAGGCTTGGCTCCCAAAACTCGAGATAACTATCAATCATCTTCCACTTGCTCGGTTGCCTTCTAGTGCATGATTCGACTGCTTATACTCCAAGCTGAATGAAGGGGAATTCGAAGTGAGGAGAAATAAATGAGGTGGATTCCCTCCTATAATTCCTCCCCTCTATCTACTTCGAGGTATTACTACAGTTTGACCATTAGATCCTTGATTTTGACCTCAAAATCCATCAATAATCTGCAATAAATACATGTTAGACCACATGGCATAATAACTTACTCAACTCACCCTATAAGCATAAATATAATCAGAAAATCATACAATAAGCTAAGAGGATGGTTGATTTGACTAGGTTAGGAGGTAAAATGAGCCCATATAATTACCCATTTGTGAGGCTCATTAGTCATTCGGTCAAAGGTTAGTGATGTAAACATGTCATGGAATGCGAAGAACTTTCCATTGAGGCATGCAAGCTCTAAGGTACTGGAAGGGAGTTTCTAGATCATCTTCTCGAATAATAAGTTGAAGTCGACGGGAAGTGATCTGTCAAAGGAGGGCCATAATTAATCCCACATCATCGACACAAAACAAAGGATATAATGGAGTAAATAATTATGACTCAGGACTGGAGTAGATTTTCGGACAATGTACAAGCGGTAAAGAACTGTGGATAGGACTTCTCTTGAACATATCAGTGACACGACTCCGGAGTTTGGTAGCATTTGACTCAACATAGGATTAGAGGTCATGATGATGGAATGGTATGATCAGATGAGAGGAAAAATGGATTTCCCAAACCCAGGAAGGCAAGTGACGAAACGAGGATATACCAAACCCGACATGACTAACAAATGAGTGTCATGTTCAAGAGTGACATGCTGCCTTTACAGGATACAAAAGATGGACACTTTCACTTTTTCCCCCACCATTTTTGGCGAGTACCCCATATATTTTTTATCGTAATATTGAAGGGGGTAGCATATGATTGCCATATAAGTTCACCCTTTGGATGAATCCATCCTAGTAACTTTTACGAGCCCTAAGAAGGAGGAAATTGATCTCATCATGGTGACATGTCCTGCATCATTTAAGTTTTATGAGTATGATGGAGGTGAAACTCAACATATTTTTCATTTAGAGAGTTTGAAAAAGAAGTGGAAAATAAAACTCCAAAGGTCCCTTTTCATAAATCGTCTCTTGAACCTGAAAAGGTAGAAAACAATATTCAAGAGAACCTCTTAGCCATGTTCAACTAAGATATTCATTTTTTGTACAATATTTTATCTCATTCCGAAAAAGGGTTAAACTTATACTGAGTAGAAGTCATTTCATTTACTTTTACGAGTTCGAAACAACAAGTACTCAGAAATATTTTCATTTTTTGAGAGTCAGAAAAGAGCTGAAAGATGACTCCTCCTAGAGGAACGAGTGGTATAAAAAGATAACAATTGGTTCCAATCATGATGGAACTATTAAAAACATGGGAAGTCTAGCTAATAAGACCACTCATCATAGATGTTCCTTAGGAAAGAGTAAAACAACCAAGTGAAAGCATATTATCGGCGAAAGAGATGGTGACGATGGAATGAAAAAACCAAGGGTCAACTGGAAAAACAGGCTTATAAATATGGAAATCATGAGAGGTAAAGTGGGAATGGTTTCATTTTAACATAATCTTGAAACATGGGAAACTATGCTCGAGTATACTTGAAGATGATTTCATTTTTTCACAATATTGAAACATGGGAAAAAACTATGCTTGGATTTGGTTCATTTTTACACAAGCTTGAAACAAAGATAAACTATGCTTTAAATAAGTTTGCATGCCCCTAGCATAATGACTTAATTCAAGGTACATGTCCCCCAAGATTCATTTCATGCACCTAAGTATACTACTATTTACTAACAGGTGGATGGAATGAAGGTTCACTTATGATATCAAGTGAAAGACTCAACTCGGATTTTCCAATATCTAATCAAAGACTCAAATTGGAACGGGATTTGTTTCATTTTTAACGAGCTTGAAAAAGGAAAAGAACCATGCTCATGACACCTTGTTTCATTTTAACGAGCTTGACACAAGTAAAAGAGCATTGCTCATGGAGACCTATTTCATTTTTTAGCAAGGTTGACATAGTAAAATAACTATCCTCATGGTCCTTGTTTCATTTTTTAATGATCTTGACATAAGACAAGGAACTTTTCTCCATTACCTTTGATCATAGACCAAAAGATGCCATGGATTCCAAAAGGATATAATCATATGGGAGAACAACACTCTAGAAGGAATACATACCCATGGATCCAAATGAAAAATCAGGCTCTAATGCCCCTAGTACATGATGTACTACATCACCTACTAGATCATCAGTAGATGTGGTCATGGAATAGGTAGGCACATAATTAACCTGTGGCAGGGGTGATACCACTTGAACATAAGAACCATTTAGGGGTGATGGTTTATTAGGATTTGATTCAGGACCAATGAATGTAAGTTTATCAATGAACATAATGCTTCCTTCATGCGGGAAACACATCACTTGAAGGGGAGAAGAAGCAAGAGCTCCCATGACATAAACATAGTCACAACCAAGAAGTATATTAAAATCCAACAGGCCTTGGACAACCATCATGTCTATATATAAAATCTTTCCTCCCAAAGTAATAGGTATCTTGGGAAGGATCCCTAATGGTTGACTAGTTCCTCTCTTAAAAGCTAACATATTCTGGGTGACGGGGACAAGCCAAGGAGAACCTAAAGCTTTCCAAGCAGTTGAGGACAATATGCTAACATATGTGTCCTCATCTATGACTGTCCTAGATACAACCATATTGTAAGCCTGTATTGTAATATGTAAAGTAACATAAGAGGGAAGATGATATCCTGTTAGTCAACCCCAACCAAAATAAGTGAATAAACTAGTCGGAGGGGGTGTTGTAGGAACGTGAGAGCTGCTCTCTTGCTCTATGAGAACAGAATAATTGTTCTCATACACTATAGGAATGGGAGGATTTCCCTCCAGTTCATTTGAAACTGAAGAAACCAGAAGAACCTGAGTAGTACAAGGTTCACTCTCTACTGGAAAGGTACGGTTAACTGAAGGTGGATCTAGGTCTACCATTTTCTCAACCAATGGTTGGTCAAGAACAGACTCATGAGACTCACTTTCAGAGAGATCAGGGTTGACAGAAGATGACTTTTGATCAATCACTGGATCAACTAGTGAAGGATTACGACAAATATTTCAATACCTGGCCAGAAGACAAGGTTGAGAAGCTGTAAGGTTTTCCAACTCTTTGGAAGCTTCGTCCATAAGCAGAAAAAGTTGAATGGGATGATTACCTTCATAGAACTTACAGGGAAATTTGACTTTTCCCTTTTCCCCATGATATTTACTCTTACGAGTTGAGGGTTTATCACCAACATGAACTTCAGAGGTTGATGACAATGGTCGATGTGAAACTATGGACCACACTTCTAAGACCTTGGGAATACTAGGAAAATTACTAAGAAGATGGTCACTCTTACATAGCATGAAAGGGAATTTTACTTTCCTAGACTGGTTTGAATATTTTTCTACATCAGTTGCATCAGTAACAATAATTTTTTGGTTGCCCCCTTGCTTATTTTGCTTCTTCTTCTTCTTCCTCTTCTTCTCCTTCTTAGCTTCCTGGTTACTAGAATCCAGACTTTCACCAGGCGAAGAGGAAGCATAAGGTGAAGAAATAGGTGAAGAAGGTGAGGGGTCAACTTTAGGATCAACATGAGGTTGATGTTGTTCAGGTGGAGGAGAACTCAGTTGAAAAGCTGTTTGGGCACTAGGAATCATCGAGGTCAAAAATAACCAAACTAGCAGACCAATAGTCAATCCAGGAAGGGATAATGTTTCCATATAGGGAGCACCAGTATTTCAAAAAGAAGGAAAAGGGCTAGGATTCCATTCAAAGGGGTTTTCTTGACTAGTAAACTCAGGAAATGTTGCCATCAATATCAACCTAAGATCTCTTAAGGAGTATTTCCACAGGAAGGATGTTTTTCCACTATCAATTAATTGATTTTAGAAATTAACAAAATAAAATAAAAGAGGGGTAAGCTAGGCAAGAGGGTTTACCAAGTATCCATGAACTACAATATACATCTTAGCCAGAACCAAGGACTTAACGTATAGTGACCAATGTCCCTAAATGATGTGTTCGGTGTATCACGTTTACAAGGAAGATGACTCGGTTACCTATGGCTAAAGGGTAGCAACCTAGTGGGGTCTTCTAATATATACACGACAGTACGGGGAGAACAAGTCCATGTTAGCATTGTCTAATGCATAACCATTCGGTGAGAATGTTTTGATATACTTACCATACTAGAGTGCCTCTGATATACCCTAGAGTATTGGAGAACCTCCGATATACCTCAAGAACTAGAATGGGATTTCATCCCCAGGATATAATGCTGGAAGTTAACAATAGCTACTAGGTTTAGAGAGGTTGCAACACATCTCTAGCCTAGACCTCTAAATATTTGTGTTAAGTTCAAAATGCTCCTTAGGTTAATTCAGTAAATTTTAGAGTTTATATTCAATTAAGTTTTTGTTTTAAGGCTCAAAACGATGTCACCTAAACACCTAAGATGCAGCTATATGAGAAAAAGATTATTTTTACAATTCGATGAAAGCTAGACTAATAAGAGGAGAGATTTCAAACAATGATGCAACAAGCAAAATGCCTTTCACTAACTTTCACTTTCATCTTCAAAATGCAATGCCAAAAGTAAAATTGGTTTTCACTTCTCACTATCCTAAATACAACTTTTTCGAAAGCAAGATGATTTTACTTTACAAAGATGCACTTATATGAATTATGATTTTCTTTTCATTTTGAATGATTTGATGCACCTAGTACAATTTTTAGCTTCCAATCACTGAAAAATGTGATCTATTTTCAATGATGAATCTCAAAAAAATAACTTTTCAATGCAACTAATCTAATTCATTTTCACGAAAAGTAAATTTTGAAAGACAAGCTAAAACAAATGAAAAATGATGTTTTCAATTATTTCCACAAAAAATAACACTCAATCAATCACCAAAACCAGCATCTCAATGACACCAACAAGCAGCAAGCGATGACCAATTAACTAGGAACCCTAGAACTCAATTAGATTTCACTTCAAAGCCAATGAGACAAATTTTTCAAATTAATCAAGGCAATCAATCAAAAACATTGACAAATCCAAGCATATAGGATGGGAAAAGACCTCAAGGGCCAAGACACATTGGATTCTAAGGTAGAAACCTTAAAAAATTCTCACATTTAAGGATTAACGTGACTTTAGATATCTAAACCCATGCTAATAGGGTCATCAATGCTATTTTTCATAGAAAAACACATGCTGTCAGCACTACATTTCATAGAAAAATCATGCTGGTCCTTAGCACGGGTAAACGGTGAAGAAAAGGGTTATCAACGTGACTGTAAATGATCCAAGTTTGGGTTTGAAGAAGGACCCTTCCAAGACCTTTTACTTTCATGATGTGTTAAAATTTCTTTTTAAAAGAACATTAATGAAAACATCTGCATACTGTAAAGAAGAGGAACATAAAAATCATCAACATATGAAAATAGAAGCGTTGATAATGGAGTTCGTCCAGAAGGGACTACGTCTCCGGGCCCTGGCGTCAATATGGTGTAGGCCGCTACATTAAGTGTTGTCAATAAAGGCGATGTCTCGATCATACAAGGAAAAATTCCCTCACACAGGAGTGGCTCTAAGAGATGTTCCACAACTAGAACTCTCAATCAAAAGACTCCTATCAGTATGATACAAAAACATACATGATGAGCATCCTACCAACATGGCACAAAAGGGATCTCAATGCAAAATCATGTATGACGACAACAAGAGTATCCCAAAAACATACAACAACGGATCTCAAGCATAACATGATGAGTTATGACAACAAGTACATTGCATAAAAGATTTCGCATCAAATCAAGCAAGGAATCATGATAACATGTAATAAACAAGATCCTACATCAACATCAATCAAGGATATGTGCAGTACAATGCAGAAAGAAGAAGTACATGAACACATCATATACCTTACAACCAAGGGCCATCTAAAGAAGTGGATGTCACACTACTGAAGCTACTTGGACCATCTATCTCAAGGCATCGATCGTATGAAGATGGCTTCTCACACAAGAATGTGGACATCTACACTGGAACTTAGAAAAGTGACTAGAAGAATAAATGAGAGAATAAGAAATCTAAAGACACCATCAGATTTGTAGCATCGAGTAGTGCTGAATCGACAGTCCAAAATCTGAATTCTGAGAAGTTGAGCATTTTGGGCTCAACGAATCTTTTAGATTCCCCTAGGATTCCTCAAAGATTCTGTTCCATGGATGGATTAGAAATTTGCAACTTAGATGGATAATCTGATCTCGCCATTGTGATCCCTGTGGAAAACCATGGAAAACAAGTATAAACTTGACTATATTCTGAAATGTCAAAATTTTACCTCCTTGGGAAAATTTCATGGCTAATGGTTCCACATGCATTTTGGAAATGAGCGAAAAATGCAGAAATTTGATGAAGAAATGAACAACCCCATTGCGTTCATGGCGACGAGAGGTGTAAAAACCATATAAAATTTGTCAAATTCTAACAAGGTGAGAATTTTGCCCTCCTACAAAATTCATGGTTCCTGCATTAAAATATTAATTAATCTGCCTTCTACCTTGAAATCCGTGCCTACAGCTCTCTCCTCATCGAGCTATATGCAGAGGTAAAAATTTTGAGTTTAAATCAAATACCTTTGGCAGAATTACCAATGTAAAGTGGTTGGCACATTGGTAAAAGAGGCATATGGTTAAGGAGAGGTCGAGGAATCAAATCACACCTTCTCCATATATAAACTTTTATAACCATACTATTGTACTAATATCGATGATCGACCTTTGTAATCGGTGACTAACATGGGATCAGCGTTATTAAATCAGCGTGATATCAAGGGTTCCACCGGCCTTTGTAATCGGCGATTAACATGGGATCAACGCTATTAAATCAGTGCGATATCAGGGGTTCCGCCGATATATATAATATATATATATATATATATATATTATATATATATATATATATATTATGATATATATATATATATATATCAGAATATTATCAATCGGCGATCGACAATTGTGGTGGTATTCGCACCCTTTATCGAGGTTCACCAATATATAATATCGGCAATATTAAAATTACACATTAATCGGCGATCATCACATATATATCGGCGCGATGTATGGTGTCAGGTGATATATTGTTATGGCTTCGAGTGTGGGCCGAGTCCACCGTCGATGGCCCGCGCCCGCCCCTTAATAAAATTTTTAAATATATATATATGGTTGATATATATGCGGAGGTTATGGAAGAGGGTTCGGCGGGGGTTATTGCCACCGATCTCAAATCCATATTATTGTTTCCATTTACAATAAGGTCGGCAAGGGTTATGGCCATCGGCCTTAACATATATGTGGATTTTATTTGGTTAAAGGGGCAATTGCGATTTGTTCAAAGGGTTCGGCGAGGGTTATGGCCACTGATCCCTAACATATATGCGATTTGTTTTCTATATAGTTATTAATAACTATATATTAAAACAAATTTTGTTATATGGTTATTTAATAACCATTAAAAATGATTTTTGTCTCTTATGAAGATTTAGGAGATCAATGAAATAGCGCCAAGTGTCAATGGTTGATGGGCTGCCATGTGAGTCCCACCTGCTTACTGGGATGCCATGTGGCATACTGTGGGCCCCTCTTTTCCCCTGTCATATCAAACTTTGAAGAGCTATATCTTTCGCATACAAGCTCCGTTTGACGAGCCATTCACACCATCGCAATCAGGACGACGAGATCTACGATCTAGTCCTAGTTTGAGCATAATCCAAACACTTTGATTTTTGATCCATCTTTGTCTTGTGTCTCTCTAGAGCCACTTGGATCAATCCTCCCCACTGAGGAGCTTTTGGTCCTCCAAAAGCATGAAAAATAATCTGCAACTTTCTCTACACCTTGTTTTCATCACGAGCATCCAAAAAAGGTATCGCTTCCATCTCCTTCACCTTTGTTCTTCAAAGCTTTAAGCGACGAGCCAACACCTGCTACTTCTGCAACCTATAGTACATTGTTTTACAAATTACATGCTTTGAATGACATGAGAAACTAATGACCCAACATCCCATACTTGCCACGAGTTTATAACACATACTTGGTGGTCAAGTTTACAACAAGGTGGACGTAATACTCCAACTATGATAACAAGGCCAACCCATCATGGTTGCTGTTATCACTCAGGTTGTCCCTAGGCTCCTAATAGGGATACGACCGAGGTAACCACAAACAAATCTTCTGATTGCAGGTTCTAGCCCACCTGCAATCGGAGAGGGCTCTCTCCTTTTGATTCAACCTTAGTTGATGATTTTAGGCTAGCTTTCTGACTTCAAGGGAATGTTGATTGTGACTGGAAAGAAGGTAGGATTCTCGAACAAAGAGGCACGGTAAGGTGTGATAAGTCTCGAACCATTGGGCATGGAGTCACAGATTGAGGCTTGCGAGTGTTTTCTTGGTCACAAGGGGATACAGAGTGGGATAGCCACACAAGATACAATACTTGGTCTGCTAAAAGTACAGAATGAACATCAGGGATGAAAGGCAAAGGAGAATCATTTCATCATGCTGACAAAGAGGGGAAGTGGATGAGTGGGATCCCGGAGCAGTTAAGAATTCCTAAGACATGCACTCATATGTGAAAGAAACAACGTAAACCAGATCATTTAAGAATACAAGCTCATAACTGTTTCTGAAGAAAACATTGAAAAACACAGAAATTGAACTTAAGGTGTAATGAAACAAATCTTAAGCTATTCTTTTTTCCTACAATTTAGAAAGGCGGAAAGGTGGTAAAAAAAAACATAAAACTAAACAAAGGATAGGAACACTTATTGGATCATGTAGAAGCACAGGAATTTCGTGATCATTCCTTGGCCAAGAGAAAAGATCAAGTAGTTTCGCAATCCATGCTTTCAGTAATCTTTGATTATGGAAATTATGACAGTTACAGTGCGAGTCTCTGCTCAGAGAAAATGCTGGAAAGAA
>APFE030731885.1:829-57579 GCA_000404065.3 Pinus taeda | reverse complement strand
GGCTCCTCTGCTTCTCTACCTATCTAAGAATCTGCCAAGATTAAACTGTTTGGACAGATTTACAATCTCTATATTCTACAACAGGAAATTTAAACCTAGGGAGACCAAGATTAAACTGTTTGGACCTCCCTTTAACTAAAAAATAGCGATACCGAGATAACTTTACAAAATTTGAAGGCAATTAGATGAACTTGAAGTATCCTTCTTCATTTGGAGGCTGTTTGAGAAAATATGGAGCATTGCAGCAAGAAAAGTACGACATATTTGGCCTGTGAAATGCCAATCATGAAAAATGAATACCCTGCTGCAACAGGAAGCTAACAGTTGCTTCAAAAAGTGATGGAAAACACATCATCACTACAACACATGATTTACATAAATAAGGTCAAACAATATTGTTTCAACAAGTGATGGAAACATAACATCACTTTAAGAGTGTAACATACGACTCCAAATATGACTCAAACATGACCATACATCATTATTGCTAACCAAGTGATGGAAAACACATTATCACTTTTACACTTTAAAATGCAACAAATGATTTACAAAAGAATGACCATGAAACAATAAAATGTCTAGAAACCATTTTTCACTTATCAATGTGAATGGGTCACCTCCTTGAGGTGGTTTTGCTTGTCAAACAACTGCGCTTCTTGGTTCACGCACAGACGCTTTTTCTTTAAGGTGTTGCTCTAGGTGGAGCTTCTAGCAAGTGGCTCTTTGATGGCCATTTCTATCATAATGACTGTAGTTGGCTTTCTTCCTCCATATCTACTTAACCTATTTCTTCTCATGCTGTTGAGAGGGTCTTTCATGCCTCATGAGTGCTGCCATTCTTTTCCAACAAATAGAAAAGGTATGTTTAGGTAAACCACAAAAGGTACTGTTTTTCGATGCCTTGATCTTCGTTCATTATTAACAAAATGAACATTCGAAGATCGAAAATGGTTATACCTTCCTTTGTTGTTTCTAATGTCAGTATGGTGATGAGAGCTTGCCTCAGCTCTCTCCCTGCGATGGAAACTACCATGGGATGATGGGGATGTTTTCCCATCATTCTCTTTCCTCGACGATGTCTCGGATGGATCTAACACTTTTGAGCACTCTCCTTTAGTGTATCTCAAGCCTGCAAATCGATGTTCATGCACAACCTCCAAAGGTTGAGTGATGCCTTGGTTATTAGTACCAAGTTCTTCTTTCTCCTCATGCCTCATGCTTGTAAGGAGCCTCATGTTTTTCCTTGTAATTGGGATCTCTAAATCTCCAATAGACATCATACTATGAGAAGATGAAATCGAAAGGAAATCAACATCTTTTACCTCCTCTTTCGATTTGGAAAGATCTGATGAGGTTTTCTCATGATTCGTTGCTGGTGGTTCGCTCGCTATCTCAACGCATTCCCCAACTTCTTTCTTGACATACCCAAGTCTTGCTCGACACGATAATTCCTCTACTTTGATGGGATTGATAATGCCTTGGCTATTAATGCCAAAGCCTTTTCCTTCATACCCCATTCTATTTAACAGTTTGGAGCCAATTCCTATGGTGTGATTTTCAAAAACAGCAAAATCATTATCAAGAAACATACATGAAAATGGAGAACTACCCTCACATGTGTCATGTTGCAGCTTTTCCAAGGCCTCGTCCTTTGCTTGTAGTTGTCGTAGAAAACTTTTTTTCTCCTCTTTCTCTTCATGTGGGCGCATCTTCAATTCATCGTTCTCTATTTGAAGATTATTCTTGTTTTTCTTCAGTTCCTCCATGGCCTTCTCTGTGGCTTGCAACTAAAGCTGCAATCGCTCATTTTCCTCTGTCTCCTTCTGTAGAGTTTCATATACAATTTCCACTTTCTTGGAAATGTCGAGCATGGTCTCGCAAATCGCTCTTTCATCCTCTGCCATTGCATGTTCCATTGTTCACGCTACAATTCACATCAACTCAAAGACCGCTCAGATACCACTTGATCCAGGTCTGGGTGTGAAGAAGGACCCTTCCAAGACCTTTTACTTTCGTGGTGTTAAAATTTCTTTTTAAAATAACATTAATGAATACATCTGCATACTGTAAAGAAGAGGAACATAACAATCATCAACACATGAAAACATAAGCATTGATAACGGAGTTCGTCCAGGAGGGACTATGTCTCTAGGCCCCAGTGTCAAGATGGTGTAAGCCGCTGCATTAAGTGCTATCAATAAAGGTGATGTACACAGAGATGATGTCTCAATCATACAATGAAAAATGCCCTCACACAGGAGTGGCTCTAAGAGATGTTCCACAACTAGAACTCTCAATCAAAAGACTCTTATCAGTATGATACAAAAACATACATGATGAGCATCCCGCCAACATGGCACAAAAGGGATCTCAATGCAAAATCATGTTGACGAAAACAAGAGTATCCCAGCAACATACAACAAGGGATCTCAAGAATAACATGATGAGTTATGACAATAAGTACATCACATAAAAGATTCCGCATGAAATCAAGCAAGGAATCATGATAACATGTAATAAACAAGATCCTGCATCAACATCAATCAAGGATCTATGCAGTATAATGCAAAAAGAATAAGTACATGAAGACATCATATACCTCACAACAAAGGACCATCTAAAGAAGTGGATGTCACACTGTTGAAGTTGCTCGGACCATCTATCTCAAGGCATTGATCGTATGAAGATGGTTTCTCGCACAAGAATGTGGACATCTGCACTAGCACTTAGAAAAGTGAGTAGAAGAGTAAATGAGAGAATAAGAAATCTGAAGACACCATCAGATTTGTGGTGTCGAGTAGTGTTGAATTGACTGTCCAAAATCCGAATTCTGAGAATTTGAGAATTCTGGGCTAAAGGAATCTTTTAGATTCCCCTAGGATTCCTCATAGATTATGTTCCATGGATGGAGTGGAAATCACAACTCAGATGGCGAATCTGATCTCGTCGCTGCGATTCCTACGGAAAACCATGAAAAACAAGTATAAATTTGACTATATTCTGAAATGTCAAAATTTTACCTCCTTGGGAAAATTTCATGCCTGATGGTTTTGCTCCTTGTTTTTGCTGAAATCATGGTTCCACATGCATTCTGGAAATGACCAAAAAATCAGAACTCTGATGAAGAAATGAACAGCCCCATTTCATTCGTGGTGAAGAGAGGTGTAAAAACCATATAAAATTTGTAAAATTTTGACAAGGTGAGAACTTTTCCTTCCTGCAAAATTCATGGTTCCTGCATTAAAATATTAATTAATCTATGTTCTGCCTCAAAACCATGCCTATAGTCTCTCTCCTCATCAAAATCTGTGCAGACGTAAAAATACTGAGTTTAAATCAAATACCTTGGCAGATTTACCAATGTAAAGTGGTTGGCGCATTGGTAAAAGAGGCATATGGTTAAGGAGAGGTCGGGGAATCAAATCTTGCCTTCTCCATATATAAACTTTTATAACCATAAATGTATTTGAAATAGGGGGCCGGGTCCACATTGGGCGGCCCCACCCCAAAAGCCCCGCGTTGTTGTAGTAATATCGACGATCAGCACATTAATCGGCGGTCATCGTATATATATCGGCGCGGTGTATGGTGTCGAGGTGATATATGTTATGGCTCTGGAGTGTGGGCTGGATCCACCGCCAATGGCCTGTGCCCGCCCCTTAATACAGTGTTTAAATATATATATGGTTGATATATATGGAGAGGTTGTGGAAGAGGTTTCGGAGGGGGTTATTGCCGCCAATCCTGAATCCATATCATTGTTGCCATTTGCGATAATGCCGGCGGGGGTTATGGCTGTCGGCCTTAACATATATGTGGATTTTCTTTGGTTAAATGGGAAATTGTGAATTTTTCAAAGGGTTCGGTGAGGGTTATGACCGTCGATCCCTAACATATATGCGATTTGTTTTTTATATAGTTATTAATATCTACATATTAAAACAAATTTTGTTATATGGTTATTTAATAACCATTAAAAAATGATTTTTGTCTCTTATGCAGGTTTAGGAGACCAATGAAAGAACGCCAAGTGTCAATGGCTGATGGGCTACCATGTGGGTCCCAGCTTCTTACTGGGATGCCATGTGGCATACTGTGGGCCCCTCTTTTCCCTGGTCATATCAAACTTTGAAGAGCTCTATCTTTCGCATATGAGCTCGGTTTGATGAGTTGTTCACACCACCGGGATCAGGACAACGAGATCTACGATCTGGTCCTAGTTTGAGCATAATCCAAACACTTTGATTTTTGAGCCATATTTGTCTTGTGTGTCTCTCTGGAGCCACCTTGATCAGTAAAGGTAAAAATAAGCACTGCCAACGCGACTGCCATTGATAAAACTTGCGTTGAGAGAGGAATATGGGAAAAAACAAAAAATATTTCAAGAATCACTCCAGACTTAGCACTCTAAGGTAGAAATCAGTGATTGTACAGAACTACATAGACCCAAAGTAACTGAGAACACGATGGTTAGTCAAACTGATCAAGAGATCATTTGAGAAAGGAGGATGAATGGGCTATATCTTCCCCAGCGGAGTCGCCATTTTGTTGTAAAGGAAAATACTCTATGTGGACAAAGACGATCCCTCTAGCCCAATGAGTGGATCTGGCAACAAACTAAACAATCTAATACTCACTTTCCTAGCTTATGCTTGACAAATGCAATAAGAAAGAGGAACCTACCTCGTTCCGATGCTAATCGCTCATTCCTCAGAGATGGATTTGAATCATTCACTCCAGGCCTCACTCTAAGTCATTCTTCATGTTCAAAAACCTGTAAGGAAGACCAAATTACTATACAAGACATGAGAGCATATATAACACATATCATGCATAAACCACTTAATAGATCAAGAAACATTAAGCTCATCACATAAATATTTATACAATTATGGAAAGTGAACATTAGATGTATATATTAAGAAACTAAAAAGGGAAGCATACAACCTATGCCTTGATATTGAGGCCTTCCTTTAGGGGGATGTCAAAATACTCTTCAAGCACTCCTTCTCCAGGTTAGAATGGGAAGCATGTAAGCATAATCTCAACATAGGGATGTAGCAATCAATGACCAACCATTTGGGAATGGAAGGGGGTGAATTGATAAGAAGGGAGAGTTATTTAGGGATCCACAAAAGAGGGAGGAAGGTCCATATCTCAAGGCGAAAGCCCATGATGATAATATCAAGAGGACCAACTGAGGGAGCTCGACCATATCAACAACAACCAATATCTAGCTCGTTGTTCTCGAAGGTTCTAGTGAGTGAAGCTTCTCCTCCACTTTGGGAAAACCTGCCAGAAGGAGGCCAACACGAGTTTTCATATGAAAACCCATGCTGGCAAAACAAGTGTATAGCTAAGCAACTTACCATGAAAATGGGTAGGCAGTGGATAAAAATGCATTGATGCCAGAAATTAGGTTTTAAGGCAACTTTCTCTAGAATGATTTCAGGGCATCTTTCCTTTGATTCTTCAAGGAGGTTTTGGTATGTATATCATGATGGGTATTTTGCATGGTAGTCAATGTTTTTTCACTCCAGGATATGGCACAGGAAGTGAATAGGAGACATGATAAAATACTATGTAACACTCCCTTGTATGGTCACTAATTTTTTTACAAAATGTACAACTGCGAACAGAAGTATATTCCCTAGCTAGGTGGCCTAGTCTAGAAAAATAGAAAACAAAGAAACCAATTTTTTCCTTAAATTAAATGGAAAATGGGATGAAGCCTACCCATAATCTGTCGCAAGCCTTGTTCCTCTCTTAGCTTGTATGCTCCCATCCTAGCTTTGATCATTGTAATTAGAACTTGTACAATCAGACAACACAAGCCAAAGATCTACGACATCTATGTAGCATAATCCAATCACTTCATTAAATAGATCAACTTGGTATTTAAATACATGAAATAGTAACATCCCATATAGGAAAACAATGAACTCTTTGTATTAATAGAAATGGAGAGAGTTGTAACCAAATATAGAGTTGATCTTGTAAAAGAGCTCCTCCAAGTTGAATTGTCCTTCCTTGTCACAAAGTGTATCTCTATGTCACCCTAATGCATGGAATAATGACTCTCACAACAACATCATGAGGGTAGAATCCATCTCCAAAAGCCAACCCCTAGCTTGTGGATGGCAGTAATTATATAGGAGAGGATGGTATTTTAGGAATTCTTATCCATTCTCCAATCTAGGCTTAAGATCCACTCTTAATGGGAGGATGAGCACAAGGGATAAGGGGTGAAATATCCATGTTAGGATAGGATTCAAGACTTTCATCCAAGATAAATTGTTAGAACAACCTCTAGAAGCTTCTGGAAGAGGAAGCTTTAGGATCATTTTTATTTTTCCCGAATTTATAGAATCAACACATCCAAGTAAGGGGAAACCTACTAGTGATCATCGCAAGTCCAAAAAGGGTCAACCTACTGGTGAAAGCAACCTCATAAGGCAGTAGCATTTGTTGGGACTTAAAATCACTAAAATGAAGCAGTTAAAGGTAAAAATGTAGGGATTAGGGAGATTCATGCTTAGGGATTTGTCCAAAGGTGATGAAAAGGGGTGAAAGGATGTTTATTCATCCAATTAACATGCTTATTGACTAGATGTGAAAAAATGGCCTATAACACTCTTAATCACTTGCTCACCCCATCTTCCTTGTGGCGGTGGAACAAGTGGTGGTGGTGTTTCTCCTATGGCACCTTAACCAAAGCAGAGATATCACAGACAGAGAAGAGACAATGATTCTCAAGGTTGTTAGAAAAAATTAATAGAAATGGCTTAAATGTGAAAATGAGACTGATAGGCACTAATTATATAACCGACACTAGATGTTGAAGAAATGTTAATATTGCGTGAAAAGTGCACTGATACGGTATGGTATGAGTGACACCCTTGGCACATCAACTCTCAAACCTTTCATGATCTCTTTTCTCTACCTTCAGATGAGAATGGTAGGATTGAAAACATTACACGTTGTAAGTTGTGAAAGAATGGAAATATTAATAACCACTGATATGTATAGAGAAGAGGTGAATAAATGGGTCCATTCTCCATACTCGTAGTTTGAACAGGGCACAATTTCACTCAAAAGACAAAATAAAAATAGAGTTACGTGTTTCAGGATTTTAGGTGCCCAAAGTTTTTTTGATGGTGTTGAATCAATTTATGCTTATAACAAAAACATGATATAAACACTCAAATTTCTTGAAAAAAAATAGCAAAAAATTCACCATTCAGTTGAAATTGTGACCGCCTTATATAAGGATTTTCCCATAACGTGTCTAACAAGAGAGCATATATTTTAACTACTACAATCAAATTTCTTGAAAAAAATTCACCATTCTGTTGAAAATGTGACCTCATTAGATAATGTCTTTTCCATAATGTCCAACGAGAGAGCATACACATTTTTATTTTTTTGAAGCACATGGAGTTATGGATCATTTGGAATATCTGGTACTCAAAGTTATGGCATAACATCCTTCCAACAAATGAGTATGAATTAGGGAATTTTAGTTAAAAACTAAAGCATGTAAATTTTACATTTTACTATTTCAGGAAAATTAAGTAATTTTAAAAATTGAAGCTTATCCCACTCTTCCACATTTATAGTGCTCTTCACATTAGATTCATGATACAACAACGTTGAGTAGTTTTAAATTCTTCAAGTCATTAAGTTAATTTTCTTAAAGGCGAAAAAAAAACTATCTTTAAGAAACTTCTTTTTTACTCATATTTAGCTAACCTTGTCAACAAATGTATTTGTTTTTTAAAGTTAATGTGAGAAGTCGTGACCACAACAATGTGAGTGTAGTTCTTTTCCTTATCACAATGAACATGAGAGGGGCCCCAAACCTATGTACACCAAGCATTTCAAGTAATGGTTTATGTGTAAAGTTTCTTTTCACATCTTCAAAATGTAAATCCTTGGTATAAGGTCTTCTACTAGAAGGGTGCATGGTATTTTCATCTAACTAGTATGGATGCCTTGGTAGGAAGGCATGGCCTAGATGACTCAAATATATGAGCACACCTGCAATTAGATAGGTTATGCAATGAGACTATTAAGTTAGAAGCAAGGGTAATAATTAGATAAACAAATTAAGGAGGTGAACCAAGAGTTATATGGACGAGTACTACACACTCGGAAATTGCAACAAGCGAGAAAAGTGCATTAAGGCATATGTCACCACAGGTCATGACCAATGGACACATTTACCATACATACATATTAGACACACTATCCTTGGGAACATGGTGTATATGAATTGGGACGTGGGTGTATGAGGTCAACTTGCACATGGACAAGTTGGGGGCATGGAAAACCCAACAATGGGTGAGTTGGTGGACTCACCACAACTTGAGTAAACCAAATAATGGAACGATGGGTGAGTTGGTGGACCCATCAAAACTTGAGTAAACCAAATAGTGGGATGATGGGGGAGTTGGTGGACTCATCACAACTTGATTAAACCACAAGATGGAAGGAAGGGTTGGCTTGATTCAATTCCAAAGGGGTGCAACATTTCATTATATATTTCCATGAGTTAGATGAATTAGGGACACACACAATGCAACATCAAGAAAGAAGGCACAAGAAGACAAGACATTCAATCATAAAATGATTGAATTGCATGAGTGAACAGACTTGAAAACTATAATAGGTTTGATTAGGATTGTGGGCATTGCAATTCAATGGATTGAGTTGGTATATCAACTAAGAATTGAGACAAGGGTTTATACAAAGACATGTAGGAAAGTCAAGGAGACAACTTGGTCGAGTTCTTGTATAGAATTTTAATGAGCTATGACTCCCCTCTTTTATATGTATTGGATTTTTGAAATCATGTATCAATATTATTGTATAGGTGTTAAGCACATCTTGGTGCTACCCAAACATATAAGTTGCACTATTCTTTATGTGTTGTGTGTTTTAGGTATACTTGTGTTTACATTTTATGTATGAACTGCAAGAAAAATTTAAGTAGTGTTGCAAGGTAGGGCATGGCTATTCAAGCACCAAGATTAATGAGATAAAGTTTGAGTGTGTGACTTGACTCATTTGTAGCTCAGGGATGAGTTATGGGCACACACTAAGCTAAGAGGCATAGTTAGAGTGAAGTAATATTGGGTTGGTATAGCCACTGAGTTTGAAACACTATGATGTTGCACAACCATAGGAGTCAAAAAACTTATAGAATGAGCAAATTGTTACATCTCTCCTAGAGAGTAGCCTAATTTACTTCAAGGTAACTAACTCATAGGCGCAACTGATAATTAGAGTAGTTCATTCAACACCATTGAAAGTTGAGGATTTGTTTGGAAACTTCACTTCACAATAGCTCCATTGGAAAATCATGTGATGATTTTGGGGAAGTATTTCTTCAATATTTCTAAGGTACTCCCCCCAATTCATGAGAATCCGTTAGTGTTCTCATATGGTACCAAGACATTAAGTGTTCCTATGATAGTGAAGAGAAAGCTTGGATAAATACTTATGATGTATATGATTAGGTTAATTAAGGGAGTTGGCGGAAGTGCAAACAGACCTTTCCACATAGTGCAACAACATGACACAATTATGGATATGGCATCTTTTAGTGGCATGAGTCCAATAAAGAAAAGGTTGATGACCATGGAGACATCAATAAATTTGGTCTTCGAGAATATTAGCATATTTTAGAGCCTATAGAATAGTAAGAAAAGGTGCAGTGATGAGTTGAAGTTGAAAATCATAACCCTTATAGAGGTCATTAAACAAAAAGGTCAACATGAGTAACCATGCAATCAAATTAGTTTAGAACAAGTTGGGATGGATCAATCAGATGACTTACTTGTGGAAACATATCTAAATGTTGACTCAAGTAATATGTTTAGGAACTCACTCAAAAAGACGTAGAGACGTATGAAAAAATATTAGGTGGAGAATATCAAGACCATGTAGTGGATATGAACTATAACACCCTCCTCCCACATCTACCCAAGTTAACCGACCTACTGAGGTAAAAATGTGACGAAGGCTTACTGTGATAGGATTCAACCTCCTAGATCACCTTAAGGAAGTGGAATCGACAAAATCAAAACGTTATTGACCTCCCTCGGGTGCTATAGGACCCCCAAGGGCTAAACCACCCTTACATGTGCCTAGACCCTGAGATAAATATCTTTTTTGTGTCATGGACCCCCAGACACTGGCACAACACTGATGGAATTCCACTATAATGCTCTAGTCACATGCATAAGCCTGCAAGGGAGTGACTGCAGTCTTTTTAACTCATTATATGCCTGTGACCGCAATATTTGAGACACCTTTTTAGGTCTAGTCTCCAAACCACTAGCCATGAATTAATGAAACTCTCATAAATGATAAATGACATAGGAAAAAATCCTTCCATGCAAAACTTTGATAATAAATTGACTAACCTTGACATACATTTCATTAAAAACATGATGAAAATGAAATCTACAGGTCATAAATACGCATCTAAACATAGGGGTCTCATACTTATCTGAGAATTCTTAAGAAGGTTTGATGCCTTCTCACCATAGTTTTAATGTCATATATTAGGTCATTCATTCATTAACATTTCATTTAATAACCAAATCATGATGAGATCCATAACTCAAGTCTGTCATAAAACCATACTTATAACTAGCATATGACCAAAATAATAACAATGATAGAACAACCATCAAAGCCACATAATAAAAAACACATTTACTCATGAAATACAAGGGAAAAGATCTATTGTTAACATATGCAAAATCCAACCAAGTCAGGGACTTCCATGTACCACTTGACCATAGATTGGGTTGAACAAAATATTTATTTCAACCAATCACCCCTGCACCATATTCCAAGCATGAATGTGGGATTCACAAAAAATTTGACCATCCTTCTTAGTCTTTGCCACATATTCCGCCAAAACTAGTCAAGGATTTCAAGGCCTAAAGAAAGCACCTATATAACTAGGATTTATCTTATATCCCGCAATATACCAATCAAGGATTCCTATTCCTAAATAGGAAACATACACTACCATGCTTTACTGCAGTCCCACCATTACCAGTCCAGGGATCACTAGGCCCTAAACAAGTATGGATGCCTTTGAATCTCTCCACCTAAACTGTGAGGAATTTTCTTGTCTCCACCCTCGAGATTTAATGCATATTCTACCTTTATCGGTCCAAGGATTTCTATGCCTTTTGGAATTTTCCTTAGACCACATCACTCAATTTTGAAACCATCTAGAAATATAGCTCAATTAAATGAAAGAACCCCATCACACCATGGCTATCCAAAAATGGCAAGGCAAGGCTAAAAACCATTGTCACACCTGGAAAAACCCATGCCAATGAAAACAAGAGAACTAAAAACACACATGCATATACCATGCATGTCAAAACTAGAAAGGAAATCATATATGCAACTTGATACCTGCAAGTAATCCCGATGTAGCCGCTTTATACAACTCTTACGTGCCTGATCTTTGCTTTCCTTTGTAACCTTTTCCTTCATTTTCCTTCATTTTTCCAATGCTAGAGTGCTCTAAGAATGCTCTAAGTGTATGAGAGAGAGAGAGAATGGAGTGAGAGCTGCACCCAAAAACCGTCAAAAGGATAAACTGGAAAAAGCCCATGAATTGATACTCAAAATCCTTTTTATCATTGAGGCCTCTATTTTCTTCATTTTCCTTCATCTTTCCTCCCCATGCAAATATGTGACCTGTCACCTTCCTTTTCTCTGATTTTCCATTATTTTGCATAAATAAATTCCAAATAATGCCTCTTACCTTTTCAATGTTTTTTCCATTGCCTCTGCCAATTTCCCTTTAGCCATAATAAACCAAATGAACACTCGCTAGTATGTTTTTCCCAACATTCAGCTTGGAATATGTATCCCATGACCTTGGTATTATTTTTCCTTTATTAACTTTATTACATGGATTTTTAACCCAGACCTATTACAGACCCCTCCCCCTTAGGGGAACACTGTTCTTAGTGTTCAATGACACCTGCAACCGGCAACACTGTTGAAAACCAAAACATATTTCCTATGGAAATTTATAACACAGCTTGATGCAGTATTTACAATGACCACTACTGAATCATGACAAGCATACAATTTACTAGAGCTTCACAACACAACTCATTACAGTGTTTATAATAAAAACTACATATATACTCATACACATTTTATTAAACCAACAAATAATCATACTATCTATTAAGCTTTATAAATCCATCTCGATATAATATTGACAATAATATACACATATGCACATTTTCTCAACCAACAAATAAAAGGATACGACACCCGCATTAACAATAAAGGAATCTAGAGGCTAACAATTCCAACCTAAAAATTGGTACCCGGATCCACCTCCTTCACAATAATTCCAAAATCCACTTCCAAACTCCAATCTGCATCTAATTTCCAATGTTACAAACCTCGTGCTACTTGTTCCCTCACGGTATAGTTACCGACTCATTTTTCTAGGGCACACTCCCAATGTGCATTTGATTCCATATAGAAATGTTAATTACCAAATCAAATCCATTCCTTGGTCTTCCCTTCTCTGTTACACATTCCCTCAGACAATCTTATCATCCCCTTTCGCGCAGTCACTCACCTTCCAAGTTCTCCAACATCCCCAATCCCGGGTGATCCATCCCTTAGCAAGGTTTCCTCTTATTGGAGGTCCAAAAACCAAGGCATATCCCTGCCTCAAAACCATCATGACGGTCATAGAATGATCATGGAAATCAATGAACACTATTGGGTACTAGTGTCCCATAATGGACCTGCTTCTAAAGTTCTCTACTAACATACCGCTGCCTGTTCCAATTCCTTTCACTGTTGTTGCTAATATTTCAGTAAGTTCCAACCACCCAAATGAGGAATTTTCATGTTTTCCTGTACCAAGCACATATTTCCATTAGATTCAAAACAAATTGATATAAACTCAAATCATACCTTATTAGCTCGTCAATAAGGTACACTTGCAATCTTGTTTACTTCCTATCACAACAAGTCAAACTAGTTGTTCAATCAAATCACCACGTATAAATATATCACTTTTGATTAGCTCAAAACTCAAGCATCATAAATCAAATCATAGATCACATGTAACCTATCATAAATCAAAGTCATATATCACATGCATAATTAAAACTAAAATAAGATAATAACACTTATCCTTCAATTTTTTCTTTGCTTCCGCCTTTGTTCTTTTCCCTTTTCGTACACACACCGAATCAATTGCCACACCTGGAAAGCACCCAATGCTTCTCTTCTCTTCAACTACATGAACATACACAATATACATCCACACATGGCATAAGACACCACAAAATACATGCACCTACATCTAATGTACAACACAACACATACACCTACACTTGGTGTGAAACACAACACATATACGCACACCCGGTGTACAACAAAACACATATACCTACACCCGGTGTACACAACAACATAATACATACACCTACAGATAGTTTACAACATAATATATATACATACAAAGAGTGTAACACAACGTATACACATGTCATGATACCACGACTAGGCAATGCACATACATAGTACCACATGTACATAACACGACATGTATGACATGCACATAATACCACATGTACACAACACAGCATGCACGACATGAACACAATACCTCATGTACATCATGTACACAGTACCACTTGTAAAAAACACCACATGCACGATGTGTATACAACACCACTTGTGCACGACACCACCTACATAACGTGTACACAACATGTACATAGTACCACATGTACACAACACCACATGCATGGCATGTACACAACACCACCTACACGCAACACACCATGTGCAAAATTTACACAACATGACATGCACACAACCCCATATGTACAATCATGCAAATTTTTGGGTTAAGATAACCCAAATTTTGGTACAATTTTGTAAATAATTTAAAGTCTTCATGATTTGTGGATGTGGAGTGCGTAGATGAATAAGAGTCAAATGGACTTAGCCCCTTGTTTTGGATAAGTTTTGAGTCAATTTTGAGATTCACCCATGGTCTGCGGACCATCGCATTGAATGAAAAAGGCTATAAATGGGTGTGTCATAGAGAGTCTAAGGTAGTAGAGGAGAAGAAGGTAAGATAGAAGAGTGAAAGGCTTGGGAAGGAGTAGAAGAAGAAAGGAACTGTAACTGAGTGTGCAAAGGCCTAGGTAGAGTCCATAGCTAAGTGCATGGACCCCTGCAACTGTGTGCGCAAGGGCAGTTTGAGTCTGTAATCCTTGAATTAAATATCAATAAAGACAATTATCCAAAGAATTATAGAGTATTTCTGTTCATGTCTATTTATGTTATATGTTATTGATGAATGACTCGTTTTATGAGATATTGATTGAATGCTATGCAATTCTCTTGAATAAGTTTTAATAATGTACGCAATACATGTTTAAATTTATTTGTGAAGATGCTAATGATTCCTCTTATGTTTACTAACAACTTAAGTAGATTTGAGTGACCACCAATTTAGGATCACTTTCTGATGCGCATAAGTAGGTAAATCGACTGTTAAAGGTCTATAAGGACTAATCGTAGACCTTCGCGAAGGTTTAACGGCTGTTTAAACAGAGTTGTAATAACATTCCCTAAGAGTTATCGATCTGTCTGAAGGCAGATCCAAGGCATTGGAAGACATCACACTAGTCTCTAGATGCAAAAACTTGGTTCTTGCATGCCCCCATACTACTTCGGGTGAGACTGCAGCCTGTGCTACGTGGTTTGTTTCCAAAAGGGCCAGTGGTGTAGGGTTTTGTTGGTTGGAGAAACTAACTCCGAACTTGGGTTAGAACCCCCTAAGCCAACAAATGGTCTTGTTCCCAAGACATGGATCTGCTTGAAACAAATGTGTGATGTCGCATCATTGGAATCCGACTAAGAATGAAATTAAAAAGTGGTTGGATCAGAATATTCACGAGTTCACAATGCAAGAAAATAGGAATCTGCGCCTGTCAAAGGAATAGTGGTTGAACAGGTACCTCTATACAGAGATACACAAGATCTTCTTCTGCACCTTCCCCATTGAACTGTATGAGTGGTTAGCCAAATTGACAGACATTCAAGGAAGGTGGAAGCTCGATAGTCCTATAGTGTGGTCTCCAGAATTAGTGCGATGACTAGAAGCAACTAAAAACAAGATCATGTACATTATTGATCATTGGCTCGATCAAATTCTAGGAGGATTTGTTATAGAATTTGGAGCTGATACCTCAGGCAGCTATAGCGAAGCAAATCAAATATTCTTCAGGGGATTGCGAGGTAAGTACTTAAGATCATTAAATACTTGGACTAAAATGTTTTTATGTGAAAAACATGTGATTCCATTACCTGGATGTTCAGAGCTACGCGAAGTGGACGATTCTTTAGAAATTGTGAAGGATTAGGACCAGAGTATAGTCCATTGATTGGACATCCTTCAAGTGATGATGAAGGGGCGGGGTAGACTATGCTGCAAAGCATTGTTAAACTAATCACTCAAGGGATTCCTTGAGCAAATCATCCTTCCACTCCACCTCCACCTCCACCTCCACCGCATACAACTTTACCCACACCCCCACCTCCACCGCATACACCTTTGCCCACACCCCCACCTCCACCACCACCATTCAACATGGCGAACGCGATGAAGATGCCGATCTTCAACACCATAAAAAGTGAAGATGCAAAGAAGTTCTGGTTTGTTGCAAACATTATATGGATAGTGCAACAAATTACTGGTGATAATATAAAGAAGGCATAGTTGGTTACCGCTTTGCAAGATTGCACGCTAACTTGGTACATTAAGTATTGTTCTGATAATCCTCTTGCGACACTAGCAGAAACTAAGGCGACTTTAAACAAAGAGTTTAGTAAGCATAAGTCTGACTCACATTCAGTAATTGAATTTAAAGATATCATGATGAGGGTTGATGAGACACCTTGGGAATTTGATCAAAGGTTGAATTTTCATATCAGAGAGGATAACATGTAGATCACAGATAGCCAGCATCACAAATGGTTTATAGCATCGCTTTTTCCCCACTTAAGAATTTCTCTATCACAACAGAAGATAGAAACACATGCAAAAGCCTTGGAGATCACCATGAGGCTGCATGCATCACCTATATAGGATATGAACCTGGGAGTATAGCAGATCCACTCACAATTAGAAAGCTTACACCTAGAATTACAAAGTTTGAAGAAATATAAGGAGACTAAACTAGAAGCATGCACAAAAGTTTGGTGTTAGAAGTGCAAGGGCCATAGGCATGATAAATATCATTGTCCCTTGTACACGAATTATATTACAGGAGGGGGGAAAATTCCCATGAAGCCAGAAGCACTAACAGGGCTAACAGTGGGGGTTGTGCTATCGTCTATTATTTTTCAGGTTACTAGACAACATGCAATGGATAATTGTCATTTACTTCAAAAGTTCTTTCAAACACCCCAGCAGTTGTTTTGTAACTTCTGCAAATATGTGGGCCACGATGAGCGCCACTGTCGAAACTATGAGCTGATGATGGAAAGAACACCTACATATCAGATGCAAGTAGAAACTCGACCTATAGATCAAGGCGCTGGAGGAGTGAATGGAGGTTATCAGGGTCGATGATGGGGCCGAGGAGGAGGAGGACCTAGTAGATATTGCAGTCAGATTATCTGCTACAACTGTGGATAGTTGGAGCACTATGTGCGAGAGTGTCAGAACCCTACACACCCATCATGTCAATAGTACAGAGAGTTTGAAAATACTATAGAAGAATTCCCGGTGCTAATAGCTAAAATGCGAGAGAAGAAAACGCAGCCTCAACAGACTATGCCAAATGTACAAATGATGAGGGTTGAGCCCCGCTAAGAAGATCAAAGTGTTAATATTGTTTTAAGAAGTGGAATAACGATCAGCACTGATAAGGGTAAACAAACTGAAGAAGAAGGATGGGTCTGCAAAGTACCAGAGAAAGAAGCTGGCTTTGACCTGGATCGTGCTAATGAAACTTTTTTGGAAGCCAAGAAGAGCTTTGTGGAGGCCTCTGCCTCAAGAAGCTAGGACAATATGCAAGAAATCAGTGCACCTGCAGAGGTTGATCCTTTTGTACTCACTACATTTTTGGAAACTTGCATAAAGATTATACGTGATAGCATAGCAGTGGAAGGCCTATAGGAATTAATATATAAATGCACCAGCAAAGAGAAAGTCCCTGATGGACACCGTGTGGTCAAAAAGATAGGCAAGCATAAGGTACGAACAGCGCGAGAGATGAGGCTAACCGCGTAGATAGGTGATTATGAGATGGACCATGTCATTTTGGATCTGGGGTCCGATGTGAACAGATTACCAAAATAGACATGGGAAAAGATGAGGAGACCTGTGTTGCAGTGGTCTCTGATTCAGCTCAAGATGGTGAGCCAACAAAAAATCATCCCCATGGGACGATTATATGGAGTAACAGTTGATATTGAAGGTGTGAGCACAGTGGCAGACTTTGAAGTTATAGAAATTGTTGATGACATTAATCCCTACCCCGCACTCCTGGGAATTGACTGGGCTATTGATATGAATGGGGTCATCAATTGAAGAAAAGGATGATGTCATTTGAAAGAAAGTTGCTTTGGGTTATAGTGCCACTAGATCCCGCAGAAAGGGTGTGCTATACTAAACTAGTCCGCAATTATGAAGAAAGTGATGATGAACTGGATCAGATTTACAAGATAACAGCACGAGGTTAGGACTAGATCAATCCAATGGAAAATGGATGGATTTCATGGGACCAAGATAGTTCCTGCACCTCTGATTCATATGAGGAGTTAGAGCATTGGCATAATCACTCGCATGAAGTGTCAACATTGCGATGCAATATGATGACGAATTCGTTGCGTTGTGTTTCGTTGAAGGTAAGAAAGTTACCTTATTATGATGGTTTAACTAATTTAGATATTGTTTTGGATGAATTTGAGCATGAAGTCCCTGAATACCATCGCTTCCAAGCATTAGAGTTGGCACTGCATGCTACACCTACACAATGGTGGGGTACGCATAAGGATAGTTTTTTTGGATGGCGAGACTACAGGAGAATGATGAAGCTACGGTTGGGCATGCTAATACCAGAATGACTGATAAGTATAATGGAAAGGATGATCCACGCGATCACCTAGAAAAATGGACTAAAGCATGGGGAAAAAAACCGTAGCCAGATTGGGTACACACATTTTTCCATACCTTGAATACCATCCCCATGAACTGGTATCTTGAAACGAAGCTCCACCATGGCACCGCAGAATGGGATGTATTGAAGGAATGGTTCTTATTGACGTTCAGTTTTGAGGATGGGTTTGTGAGTATCGATGAAGCACTACAGGAAATTAAAGCGGTTATCTTCATAACACCGATGAAACCTATGGAATGGACCCTATGAGACTGGAGCACCCAGCTGCGTCATGCACTAGAATGCTATAATGTGACCACTGAAGAGGAAGAAGAATACCCCAGGAACATCAATATTCTGGAAGTGGAAGGACATTGCGAAGTTGAGGAGCCACAAATAGAAAACCCAGAGATCTCAACACCTTTGAAAACAAAGCAAGTAAACATTGGCACTAAGGAAGAACCGAAGTTTGTGAAAATTGAACATTACTGGAATGATGCTACAGTAGATAAAGTTGTTGAATTACTCTGCAAATACCAGGATCTCTTTCCAACTAAATTTTCAGATCTAAAGGGCATAATTGGTGACTTTGGTGTTATGAAGATAATATTGAAGTCAAACGTGAAGCTTGTTAAACAAAGGCCTTACCGCCTTAATCCTAAGTATAAGGAAGGTTCGCCAAGAGCTAGATAAAATTCTAGAGACAGGGATCATAGAACCCATTGAAGAATCTGATTGGGCGAGCCCGATGGTGGTTCAAAAAAAGAAACAAAAGGGTGGAATAAGAATCTACATAGATCTGCGGAAGCTTAACGATTCATGTGTCCATAATCCATTTTCGATGTCGTTCACAGACAAAGTGCTAGACAATGTTAAAGGGAAATAGGCCTATTTCTTTACTAATGGGTTCTCAGGGTATCATCGGATCAAGATCACACTAGAAGATAGAAGAAAAAAAACCTTCACGATGGAGTGGGGTTGTTTTCAGTACACTATGATGCCTTTTGTATTAAAAAATGCATCGACGATATTTTCCCGCGTATTCATAGTGGCGTTCAAGGATTCCATTCATAAGTTTCTTGAGGTACACTTTCATGACTAGACGATGTTTGGGTTAGTGAAGCGTCATGTAGCAAGTTTGCACCTGATGTTGGATACATGTTGCAGATACCAGATTGCACTGAATTTCAAAAAATGCATATTTTGTGTTCCTTTTGGGATCTTACTGGGTCACGTTGTGTGCAAGCAAGGATTGATGGTGGACCCTACAAAGATTGCGGTAATTGTGAACTTGGAGGCCCCTAGGAATGTTAAAAAGTTGCGCACAACACTGGGACATATGGGATACTATAGAAAATTTATTAAAGCCTATGCTCAAATTACTGCGCCCATGGAGAAACTGCTAAAGAAGGACATGACACTCTATTGGGATGAAGAATGTTAGCACATCTTAGATGTATTGAAAGAAAATATGGTCACTACGCTGATCTTAGTTTTTCCCGATTGAAAAAAGGAGTTTCATGTACATGGGGATGTCTCTTGCATTACATTGGGTGCAGTGCTAACACAAGTCGGTGAAGTAGAAATTGACCATCCTATAGACTTCAAAAGTAGGAAGTTATCAAAGGTTGAGAAAAATTATTCAACAATTGAGCGCGAAGGGTTGGCCATGGTGTACGCATTGCAAAGATTTAGACATTATCTGTTAGGGGGTCATTTCAAGATGTACACAGATCATTTTTCCTTGAAATATTTGGTCAACAAAACTATGTTAGGGGGGAAGATCTATAGATGGTTGCTATTATTTCAGGAGTATGACTTTGAAGTCATTGTAAAGCCAGGGAGGTTAAATTCCAGACCTGATCATCTGTTGTGAACCAAAACAATAGAAGAACCTAATAATTTGGAGGAAGGGTTTCCAGATGAGCAGCCCTTTATGGTGCATGTAGCGGATGACCATTTTGCAAACATTATTCACTTCTTGACTACGAGGATGGCACTAGAAGGATATACAAGTCAATAGAAGAAGGAATTAGTAATGCGCACCACCAATTTTTTAGTTGTTGCAAGATATTTGTATAAAATGGGTGCAGACAAAATATTGCAAAGATATGTGCTGAAATTTGAGTGGAACAACATTCTCACCAAAGCTCATGGGGGAGTTGCGGGAGACCATTATGCAGGCAAAGCAACTGCGCAAAATATTTTGCATGTAGGTCTATGGTGGCCAACGCTGCACAAGGATTCCAAGACATAATGTAAGGCTTGTGATGCATGTCAAAGAACTGGTAGACCATCGTGAAGAGATGAGTTACCACTACGTCCTCAGGTATCTTTGTAGCCCTTTGAGAAGTGGGTGATTGATTTTGTTGGGCCAATTTAGCCCCCTGAAAAGAAAATGGGTGCGCCTTATATTATCACTGTGATGAAATATCTAACTAGATGGGCGGAAGCACAGTTGGTTAATGATTGTACAGGGGATACGACAACAAAATTCTTGTTTGAGTATGTCTTAACCATATTTGGATGCCCGAAAGTGTTGATGAGTGACAGGGGTATGTACTTTCTGAATGAAACGATCAGCGCTTTAACTAAGGAATTCCAAGTCTACCATCAGAAGAGTACACCATATCACCCACAGGAAAATAGAACTGTTGAAGTCTTTAGCAATATTTGGGAGAACACAGTGACGAAGATCTGCAATGCACAGTGGAACGACTGGGATGTGTGTGTACCTACAGTACTTTGGACTTATAGGACTACTTGTATGAAGCTGACAGGGAAAATGTTGTTCAGATTAGTATATGCGGTCGAAGTTGTAATGCCGATGGACTACATTATGCCTAGTCTATGCATTGCAACTTTAACGAATATGGCGGATCATGAGGCCTTGGAGGAATGGCTCGTACAGCTAATGAAGCTCAAAGAAGATTGATTTTTGGCAGGATTCCATCAACAAGTACAGAAGGAATGAGAAAAAGCATGGCATGACCACCATACCAAGCTTCGCATGTTCAAGGTAAACAATCTTGTCCTCTTATAAGATAGTAAATTCACTAAAGTTCTAGGTGAATTCTAGATGCATTGGTTAGGGCCATATATTGTCAAAGAAATTACAGATGGTAGTGTAGTTCAGCTTGTGAAGATGAGTGGGGAGCCCTTTTCAGGAAGAGTGAATGGGAATAGATTGAAGTTGTATATAGGGGATCTTGCATAATGACTATATGGTAGCAGGATAGTCTTAGTGCTCCAGGCTGTTGCAAGAGAGCGCGAGACTATAAACTACACTACCTAGTTTGAAGGACAAAGCAGTGACAAGGCTACGAGGAGAGTGACGAAGATGCAACCAATGAAGCTGCTCTCAGTAGGCTGTGCTAGAAGGGAAAGTACCGCACAACCCAACAGGAAAATGACACTTGGATTTAATATTCATGACTTGATGGCCAAAAGAGGGTTAAGTGGAGCGGGGTGGTGACAATTAAGGAAACAATATTTGAAGATTTGTTGCCAAAACAAAATTTATTATTATAATTTGGGGGGAATGGTCATATTTGAATTCAAAAGCCCCTATAAATTACACGTGCTAGTCCAATAGAGAATACTTTGCAATTTAACACTTGTTGCAGGAACTTATTGTTTGTTTCCCATGAGCCGAGTGTTCTAGGAATAATTCTTGTCTCGAGCAAACGTTTCTTCCATAGCCCGCAAGCTATTTATGGAGAGAATGACTGCCACTAACCCGGCCGAAGCCCTGAGTTTGAAACCAATTGTGTCTGATGCACTAGGACCATAAGTGTCAAGTGTAGAGGCTACATAAGCGGTGCCCATGACACCAAGGTCGCTAGGCTGAAACAAACCAAGACGAAATACAAACAACTTGCAATGAAAGAAAAGCAACCAGCAGCAAAGGAGAAGCAGAAGAAGCTGGTTTTGATGCATGCATCACGAAGTAAGAATATCGAAACATAGGCAAAGCAGAAGAAATATAAGTAGCTAGAGAGAGTAGTGGACCTAGAGATAGAAGAATCCCAGGGAATGGAGGATATTGATCTTGAAGGAGTGGAACCCATGACAAGCTACCTAAGTATATGCCTCCATGGAAAGGAAAAGCAAAGGTAACCAAGGACCCTGATACCGAGAAGTTTACATTTTCCACACCCCTGCTGCCTAAGAAGGTCCCTTTTGAAGGTCCTCGACTCGCGCAGATCCTATTGTTAGACATGGAGGATTGGGACCTTGCAGACCACACTAAGTTTCCACATTTGGCAATGGACAAATATATGCAGAAGGTGTATTACGAAGAAACAAATGTCACTGTATTGGCAATGATGGAATGGGTCTACAGTGTCGAGCAATTAGGGTTTCTCAATCTTCTGTTGGTGCCACATTATCACCACACCCCCATTAATACTATATGTGTGCACCAGCTCGTCACCCTAGTGTATGATGGGTGCTTTTGGCTAGGAGAGCCTATCCCCATCATGAACATGTTGATTCACATAATCACGCGGCTGCCTTACAAAGGCACAAACCTTGCCAAGGAGTTTGGAGGGAAGACTAGGGAGAAAGAGCTTGTAGAAAAAATGAAGAAGGATGACGGCCTCCTCAAGAAATCGCGAGGGTATTCCATTCTTTCTATTACAGACCAGGTAGTTCAATTTGCTGCCCATATTTTAGCAGGGAAGGTTATAACAAAATGTCGTGTGGACAAGGTTCTGGCACTGGTAGTTTCATTGCTACGTAGTGCACAAAAGGCATACAATTTAATTGGGCTCGATACCTTTGTCAAGATTTCCTAGCGAGCTATCGCGAGGCCTAGGAGGAAACCAAGACATTCCACTATGCTTGGTTTATACTATCAATTGTGCTTGTTGCATGGATATTTTCAGAGGATAGCTAATTTCCTTCGCTCGAGGAAGGATTACCCGAGGTAGTGCAATTCACCTCATTATGGTTTACAAAGGATGTCACATGGATTACAAAAAACAAAGATATTTTGGACTTTTGTGGAAATGTATCTCCATATGGCAGTCAATCCGTGTCCAAGGTTGTCCCCAACCTTGTTCACACAGTTTTCGGTCTATGCAGCGTTCAAGGCTGACTTCCACAGAGTCTATATCCAAGAACAGAAGGATCTAAATGACACTAGTTTCCCCTACTTGGTGTTAGAAATGGATGTGCAGGAGGTCGAAGGGGTATGGCCTATAGAGTGGTGCACCCCGTCAGAAGTAGATGTTGGAACAAGCATGGGTGCGGAAAGTTCTGTTGCGCAAAAAAGAAAGGAGGCTGCTAAGAAAGTTGCATGTACCCTAGCTAAATAGAAAAAGAAGCAAGTTGCAGAAAAGGATCACATAGAGCAAGAACACGCTGCTAAGGAGTAGGCATAAAAAGAGTAGTGTGAGTCACAAAAAGGTAATAAGTCACCTTCACCGAAGACAAAGGAAGAAGAGCTATCAGGACAAGGCGGCGAAGGTGATGAAGGGAAGTGCACCACATTTATTTTGTAAAGATGTGGCATGGGGCAGACAAGTGGAACACAAAAAATTAGAAATCTGATAAAACACGGGTTGATCCCATGGAATTAATAGAGGGCGATATCGGTGAGATCAACGATAAAATTTGGGACACCACAACCGAAGTGCTACAACAGTTCGAGCAACAATACATACAGACACTTAGGGGCGTGCAGAAGGATTTGCGTGAGTTGCAGCTCCAAGAAACCATAATTTAGGAAGCTTTCAAGAAGGAAAACAACATGCAAGCCAGTCTAACTCAAGGAAAGATTACAGTCATGGAGATGGACTGGACGCAGGATGTCAGAGTCTTCCCTTTGCCTGAAGGGTCATTCCACGTCGAGATGGATTAACAATGCGTTGTGCTTCACATAGTCAAAAGCATGGGACTGAACCTTGCCACGCTGTCACTTGATTCCCTACATTCATTACATCAGGGGGTCCTAGAATAGCTCAAGATTAGAGAACAGTGAGCACTCATTGTCGTCAATGAGTTCAAAGTCAACAATCAGCAACTGTTTGTTGAGAAGACGCAGACTCTAAAGGAAAAGGAGGCACTACAAGTGCATTGTTCACATCTAGAGTCAGGAATAGCGGAGGCATGTAAGTCAGTGCCTAAACTTCACATCCCAGAGGATACCCAGCTTAAAGCTAAAGTCAAAAAATTAGCCACTGGGGTGTGTGAGGCTAGAGCAAAAGTTGGACGAGTTACTTTCGAGTTCAACATGAATATTGCAGAGTTGTGGTTGAAATTTCATCCCACAACTCTGCATGAGGTCTTGGAGTAGCGTGGAGATGCAATTAAGGAAGGCATGGCTACATTGGATGCCACAGTCACTAACTGTATGATGCTATTTGATCAGGCTATGGAGTTGTTGACCAATCTGTAGGAGGATCCAAACTTGCAAACATTGAAACAGAGGTAAGGGAGAGGCAGGGCTAGTATGATGAGGTTAGGGTGACTATGTGCACCTTAACACTAGCATAACACCTTGCCAAATTACAAGAAGGAAAGCAGCTGCTGGCACAGGTAGAGGAAGTGCAGAAGAAAGAGGCCTTGCTAAAGGCCAGGTTGCAACATTGATTGGATGAGGCTTATCTGGTTACGACCTCCATTCAAGGTAAGCTTAAGGGATTACAAAAGACACAATGGATGATGAGGCTAGTAGTAGAAGGACCAGCCACTGAAAAATTGGTCGAGGTTCAACAAGTAGTAGCATAGAGCATTGTTGAAGTCATAGTGATCCAGGTGGAGCTGGGGGATTTTCGCAGTAAGATTGCAGCGCCAGGAGAGTGACTCGAGGGTGAGTCATGATCTTTGTGTTGGGGGCCTATTGGAATGGAGTTCCCTTGGTTAGTTTGGGGTTAAGATAACCCAAATTTTGGTACAATTTTGTAAATAATGTAAAGTCTCCGCGATTTGTGGATTTGGAGTGCGTAGATGAATAGGAGTCAAAGGGGCTTATCCCCTTGTTTTGGATAAGTTTGGAGTTAGTTTTGAGATTCTCCCATGGTTCGCAGACCATGGCATTGTATGAAAAAGACTATAAATATGTGTGTCTTAGAGAGTCTAAGGCAATAGAGGAGAAGAAGGTAAGATGGAAGAGAGAAAGGCTCAGGAAGGCTTAGAAGAATAAAGGATCTGCAATTGAGTGTGCAAAGACCTAATTAGAGTCTGCAGCTGAGTGTGCAGAGGCCTAGGTAGAGTTCACAGCTGAGTGCATGGGGCAGTTTGAGTTTGTAATCCTTGAATTAAAGATCAATAAGGACAATTATCCAAAGAATTATTAAGTATTTATGTTCATGTCTATTTATGTTATATGTTATTGATGAATGACTTGTTTTATGATATATTGATTGAATGCTATGTGATTCTCTTGAACAAGCCTTAATAATGTATGCAATGCATGTTTAAATATGTTCACGAAGACGTTGGTGATTCCTCTTATGTTTACTAACAACTTAAGTAAATCTGCATGAACACAAATTTAGGATCACTTTCTGATGCACATAAGTAGGTAAATCGACTGTTAAAGGTCCGTAAGGACTGATCGTAGACCTTCACAAAGGTCTGAAGGTTGTTTTAACGGAGTTGCAGTAATGTGCCCTAAGAGTTTTCAATCTACACTAATGCAGATCTAAGGCACTAGAAGACATCACACTAGTCTCTAGATGAAAAAACTTGGTTCTTACATCCCCCCATACTGCTTCAGGTAAGACTACAGCTTGTGCTACACAGGTTGTTGCTGAAAGGGCTAGTAGTGTAGGGCTTTGTTGGTTGGCATAGCTAACTCCAAACCTAGGTCAGGACCCACTAAGCCAACATGCACACAACACCACATGTGCATAGCACCATATGTACAACATGCACATCATTCCATATGTACACAAAATCGCATATGAAACATGAACAAAGAACCATATGTACACAACACTACATATCCAACATGTGCACAACACTATATATACACAACATCACATATCCAACATGTGCACAACACCATATGTACCCAACACTGCATATCCAACATAAGCACAACACCATTTGTACACATCACTACATAAAATACATGTACACAACACCATATATACATAACATCGCATGTACAGAACATTGCATGTACATAACATCACAAGTACAACATGTACAACATATACAAAATAGTAGTGCTACACATCGAGAGACCACACTGTCTCTACCAGGAAACCTTACTTCTAGTGTCTTACCCGTGCTTGTCCCAACATGTCGCAAATCACATTGCTTTCATTTTGTTGATGTATCCCTCAACATAGCATGTCCATAACATAAACATAGTCATAGTATAATCACATAATGTCAATTCAGATCAACATAATACTAACCTCATAGATCTATCAGGGCTACTCTTCCCACTTGATTCCCCATGAAACCAAGAACCTCTTCATGTCATTCACCTGCATAAGCAATCATTCATCCACAAGAATTATCCTTGATGACCTTGTCAGAAAATAACATATATACATATAAACATTATCATAAAATAATTATGATCTCTGAATACCCTCTCAGACAATGACATACATACATACATGTATACATATATAGACATCGATATAATGATGATCACAACATAATTACCAGATATCATAAGGTCAAGGTAAAGAGGACTCCCTTTATTTGTGCATATGATGCACAACACTAAGAACAATAATTCCCAACATAGGCAATCCATCTAATACCTCAAATCCATTCACTTTAATTTTCCTGTTACCTTCCTCATGATTGTCATGCCACTGTCCATTTACACTAGTGGACCCAACCAATCCAACAAGTTTTTATATTCTTGCCTTCAGCCGCCCTTACATGCACCGGGCTTCATCCAACTCTTTGATTACCTGCTAGATTTCATTCAGTTCTCCCCGAGCTCCATTAACTCTCCTCTTTCCCCAACCAAATACAAGGCCCTCAAAACATAAAAGGAAAGAACAAGAAGCAAACAAGAATAAAACCATGAGGAACAAATAGCAATATGACACCACAAACAAATTCATATGGCCATACACTAGACATAAAAAAAGCCACAAATCAAGCAAAACCAAATCACAAATCACAGAAATCACAAGACTCTCAACAAACACCATGAAACAATCCCATGGTTCCCCATGCTTCCCAGGGAAAGCTCAACCCAAGCATTCTTCAAGATTTCATGGCAATCTCTTTTACCATGAAATCCCTTGCATCATATTTCCATAAACACATAACGGTCAGTGCATAAATAAAAATAACAATATATTGGTTACCTTACCTTGTGTTCCAAGCACGTTGTCTTGTAACTGAACATGTACATATATCATCTCTCAAGGAACTCCAATTCCTTGACGAATCCAACTATAACTAGAAGCCAATCGTTATACTTGCTAAATACATGTTCATGAATATAACACATATCTACATAATTGCAGACAAAATCAAGGTTAAGAAGACTTCATGTATGCAAGGCACTCGTTTGTTTGGAATTTTGTAGTTCCAAACATAGCCAAAGGAATTCTCACATAATTCCTTTCTTTTACCCTTTACCTTGTTGTAGTTAAGTCTTATTATGTATTTTCACATCACCCAAATGTTAATTATATAAACAAATCAATTTCTACCTTATCATGCTATTACCAAGCATGTTTCCCTACAATTGTTCACACATGTGAGTCACCTATTCCAAGGATCAATACATAATGTCCATTAGTTTAAAATAATTATTTTCCAAGACTAATAGTCATGTCATAACCAGCAAACAACTCACAATCATTAGACATAATGCTACAACTATCACCTCCTTACACTCAAGTACATATCCATTGTCTCAACACATATCATGTTAGTACAACCACCATAAAACAAGATCATTTCTTCATGCAATCTTATAGACACATATTCATATCGCGCAATTAATCAAACATTCAGACAACCTATAAATAAAATATGCTAGATAAACCAAATTGATGACATAATCAAACTCATACCTCAATATATCTCATGGGAGGTTATCACCTCTACACAAGTCAATCCATAATAGTACGACACAATATCACAAATATATCAACTCATACCTAAATATCATAACCATAATCATTTACACAAGCCAATCCAAATTATCATGATACATATAACATCAAGATCTTAGCTACAATGACCATAACCATCATGCATATGACCACAATGCATATAACAACAAATTAACTACCATGTATGACCATTCGATGCACGCGCATATGACCACACTGATTCACTAACATCTATCATGCATGTAACCACAACAACAAAAGAATGATAAACATGTATATATCCCTAATTCATATAAAAATAATTAACCAACATACCTACATGCCCAACATACAAACATATATGATGATCTTCTCTTACCCCAAGGTCCAGTGCTACAACCTTGCTATAATAATCTTCTTCTCCTACTCTATCTCTACCAACATATCAACATTATAACATACCAACAACATCATGATGAACCAAACTACATAATGACCACCGCGATGCATGCCTTACCTACCATGCAGGCATAACCATAACCATGAAAATACATGCATAACAACATATAGACACTAACATGCATAACAAATGCATATACAACCAACATGCATTCATGTCAAAAACATCCCAACATCCAAATCATGAAATTCTACATGACAACACAACTGTAACAATGACCATCACCATGCATACATAACAAGCACATATACAACCTACATACATGCATGAAAAACACATTTTTCCTATCCAGTCCAAGGTTTGAACCATGTTTTATTAACTGGCCTATCGGGGTAAACATGTGATGAAGGGTTACCATGTTAGGTTTCAACCTCGTAGATTGCCTTATGGAAGTGGAATAAAAAAAAAAAAAACCTTCATGACCTCCCTTAGGTGCTACAAGACCCCCAAGGGCTAAACCAGTCTTCCAGGTTACTAGACCTTGAGTTAAACCTATGTTTTTGTGTCCTGGACTCCCAGAATTCGGCACAACACTATTGGAATTTGATTGTAACCCTCCAGTCGCATGCACAAGCCTACAAGGAAGTGACTACGGTATTTTTGATCTGAATTTAAACAAGAATGAAAAAAGTTAAAGATATAACCATAAATCCAAAGATGCATTAGAAATAACACTTCATTTCATTAATATCAAATACTGAAATATGCTTACAAACAGAATGGAAATAAGACTAGCTCGGGAAATGGTAGCTTATCTCTGAGAAGAGATGTCGCAGAAGCATGCCTCTAAACTGTATTGCAATGAGTCTCAAGGGCCTATTTATTATTGAAAAACATGAGAAAACCCTAAATAACCAAAACCCTAACCCCAGGTGATGTGTAGAAATTTCTATATAGATCAACTAGCTCTGATACCATGTAGAAATTTCACCATATATCACCTAATAATGCAATATACTAAAGTAAAATACTTGATCTACTTCTACTACCAAACTTTGCGGAAGCTTAATCGATCTTGAGCAAGATCAATCGGAACACATATAACATAGAAGAAGATTCAATCGCATGAAACACAGAAGAATAATCAGGGGAAAGCCCGAGCTAAAAACCCGGCTTTTGTATTATCATACAAGTGGAAATATCTTAGGATTACACAAAGCTTTAGCTCTCAAGCTATCCAGCTCTCAGTAAAATCCCTCACTGCTGCTCATAGAAAAAATATACACAACATATGCCTTCCTCCAGTCCTCCAAGCCTCCTATTTCCTTGCGCAATTTCTCCTAGGTCCTCCAACTGCAACCTGTGTGATTCTCACCTCACACACAACATTGACCTCTGAAATAACTACGGAATCCTGAAGGAGATACTTCCTTCCGCATGGATGATTTTCCTATATAGGAAAAATCCTCCAACTAATAGTACATTGTCCCTTCCTCTAATCTCAACTGGGTCTCTGACTCCACTTACATGCATGAGTTATTTATGAGATAATATTCAGTTATCTGAAGTACACTACATACATGCATGCATACATTAACTAACTGAACTCACAATTAGTTCCACAAACTATTGGAACTAATATAACTGGACTTAACTCAATTAACTGAGCCAACTAATTACAACTCAAAGTACAACTCATCCTGGTATCCTTAATTAAGGGATAACTTCCTCAATCAAAGGGAAAATTGTTGCATGTCTTCACATAGACTTCATCTTTGATTTTCTCCAACTAATTAACTTAAGATGAATTCATTAATTATTTTTCAAATAGCTGCTAAGATCAAATTCGAATTTTAATTCTCAAATTTAGTTCAGGAACTAACTAAAATTGGAATGTATCCCGAAATGCTATTTATAGCAATGCTATTTTTAGCATTTCTTGTTGCCATTTTCAACACTCCCTCTCAACAAGAAAGGCGTTCAACTCGAACCCGATCCTGAACCTTTGGAATTTTCTGCATGCAACACTTCTCTCAAGTGTTGTTGCTCTAGCAACTCCAAAAACAAAAAAAATATCCAACTTGAATGAGAATGATGCCTCTGTCATCAAAGTCTCTAACTGCTATTGCCTCTGTCGACTGAAAAATCTGCACCTCTATGCTCTTCAGTATCTGACTACTCTAGCCTCTGCCACTTTGATCTCTGACTACAACAATCACACTGATTCCTCTTACTACAATTCCGTGTTGTTGTTGATCTTGTCTCCCAGCACTGCATCCACACTGCACCTCCTTTCATCATGTTGCATCGTGCTGCCCATTGCTGCACTGCAACTCAGTTACTGAGAAGTAACTGATCTCTAAACTGACCTCTCTGTTGGGCTAGAAACACCCTATGATACTGAAGCTCCCTCTGACGCTCCATCCGCATCTATTTCTACCCATTAAGCCAGTCCTGCTACTCCTTATTGGAGCTCCCATAGCAAGGTCTAATCAAAGAGGTTGGGCACCTCAAGGATCCTGCCCCTATTTTAGCCTTCTTGGGGCTATCATTCCACATCACCCCACCTCCCACCTAGAGGTATGGATGCATGTGATCCCTCTACCCACTTGGCTTGAAATTCCCCCCTACTAGAAGTCTCTACATGAGTGGATGCCTCCACTCGGTCTCCTATTGGCATCTCCAATTGTGGCTCCTCCACAATTGTCTAAGACTTCTTCTCGAACTACATGTTGAGAGGTAATTTACTCTCCCTCTCAACCACCATGTCTCTAACCTTTGCCTTGCTCCTCAAGACTTTGCATGCATCTTGAACCTCAAGAGCATACAAGTTCTTGGCTAGCACACCAATATGTTTCATCTTTCCCGTCGTCACGAACTTTTCTGGAAAAAGAGCTAATTTTAAATCAACGATATCTCCCTCGTCCGAACTCCAATTCAGCCGATTTTTTTTGAATTTGGGTATTTTTTCACAAGGAATCCTGATATGCTATTTGTTTTTGAAAATTTTGCACAAAAAATTTAGATCTTCTTTGCAAACTCGTGGCCCATTTTTTTTTTTGTTTTTTACTTCAAATTCTCTTCTTCATATATTGTTCTCTACTTTGATCACCTTTGCTCTGATACCATGTAGAAATTTCTCTATAGGTCAGCTAGCTCTGATACCATGTAGAAATTTCACCGTAGATCACCTAATAATGCAATATATTAAAGAAAAATACTTAATCTACTTCTACTATCAAACTTTGTGGAAGCTTAATCAATTTTTAGCAAGCTCAATCAAAACAAATATAATAGAGAAGAAGATTCAATCACATAAAACACAAAAGAATACTTAGGGGAAAGCCTCAGCTAAAAACCCCACTATCTGTATTATTATACAAGTGGAAATTTCTCAGGATTACACAAGCTTTAACTATCAAGATATCCAGCTCTCAATACAATCCCTCATTGTTGCTCATAGAAAAAATAAACACAACATATGCCTTCCTCCAGTCCTCCAAGCCTCATATTTCCTTGCACAGTTTCTCTTGGGTCCTCTAGCTACAACCTATGTGATTCTCACCTCACACACAACACTGACCTCTGAAATAACTGCGCAATCCTGAAGGATATAATTCCTTCTGCATGGATGAGTTTCCTATATAGGAAAAATATTCCAACTGATAGTACATTGTCCCTTCCTTTGATCTCAACTGGGTCTCTGACTGAACTGACATGCATGAGTTATTTATGAGAGAACATTCAGTTATCTGAAGTACACTAGTTACATGCATGCATGCATTAACTAACTGAACTCACAATCAATTCCACAAACTTTTGGAACTAATCTAACTGGACTTAACTCAGTTAACTGAGCTAACTAATTACAACTCAAAGTACAACTCATCCTGATCTCCTTAATTAAGGATACTTCCTCAATCAAAGGGAAAATTGTTGCATGTCTTCACATAGACTTCAATGTTTGATTTTTCTCCAACTAATTAACTCAAGATGAATTAATTAATTATTTTTCAAACAGTTGCTAAGATCAAATTCGAATTTTAATTCTCAATTTTAGTTCAGGGACTAACTAAAATTGGAATGTATCCCGAAATGCTATTTATATCCATTCTATTTTTAGCATTTCTATTTTTTGCTATTTCCAACAAAGTTGGAGTATATCCTGAAGTGCTATTTATAGCAATGCTATTTTTAGCATTTCTTGTTTCCATTTTCAACATGATGTAACGTTAAGAGTTTCTGGGCCCCATTGGGGTTAGCTGGGGAACCAACTTCCCGGAGTCATAACTTGGTCATATTATCTTTGTTTGGTGCGTATGATACCTTTTTGGAAAGGTCTCTCTAAGTACTATAGTTTTTTCTATAGTCCCCTGCCTATGGTTACAAGCCTGCAGCGAAGGTCCAAAACTACTCTAAAAATTCAGGAGCCGAAAAGTTTCTAAAAATAGTAAATATTGAAATAAACAAGGAAACAAAAGAAACTGACTGGTGATCTAGGTGGGATGGGTGAGTGGCCACCAATATCTACCTAGATCATTCCTCCCCCCTTAATAAGCAATGGTCCCCATTGTATGCAGAGCCTCCATGAGGTGAGGAAACTTGTGTTGAACCTAGTCCCTGGTGAGCCACTTGCCTTGGGGCAAGCGTTGGCCAAATTTGACAACCCGATATAGTTGGATATTTTTTTGGCAAGTGTTATTGACCTATGTGTCCATAATATGATCATTTGTGACCCATTTCATGCAATATAGGTTTAACTCTGTTGGTGTGAGTTTTCTACGATGTCTAATGTGTGCAGCAATGGTGGGAAGTATGGTCGAAGACAGTCCACATTAAACATTGGGTTCAGGCCAAGGAATGTGGGAATGTTAAGCTCAAAATAATTATATCCCTCAACCTTTGTAATGGTGTAAGGACCATATGAGAGTGGTTTGAGCTTTCGATGGGCTTTGGTAAGGCGTTCTTTCAAAAAATGCAACTAGTCTTTGTCACCCACCTGAAACTTGTGTGGCACCTGATGTTGATCATGTCACTACTTGTAATTGGCATTTAGCTTCTCCAGGATGTCATGAACCTACTGGCGGATGTGTTGGATTCGTTTGATAAATCTGGTCACTTTATCAACCTCAAATAATACATGTGTGGATTTTGTCTGCGTAGTTGCATGAGGCATGGCAACATCAATCAGACACAATGGTTTAAATCCTAGACCCACTTGAAATGGACTGCGACCAATCAAGATATGGAGAGCTCTTTTATAATTGTGTTGCACATATGGAAGACTCTCATCCCAAGTTTGAGGATGCTCAGAGTTGTACATGCAAAGTATGTACACTATCATCTTATTGATGACCTCCGTCTAGCCATCCATCTGGGGATGGAAGGCAGTTGATTTGGTGAGCTTGGTGTCCAACAGTATCCAGAGGCTTGACAAGAATATGCTCAGGAACCTCCTATCTTGATCTGATATAATATTCTGTGGGATCCCAAAATGTATTCATACTCATTCAAAGAAGAGTTTGGCAATGCCCTCTTGTATGATACTCTTCTTGCAAGCCGCCAATATAGCCATCTTAGAAGATATGTCCACAACCACAAATATGCATTCATTACTAGGCTTGGTAGAAGGGAGGTGAGACATATAGTCCATGGAGATGGATTCCCATGGTGGGCTAGGAATAGGCAGAGGAGTATACAGGCCTTGCTTCTTGATAGTTGGCTTAGCGATGGCACAAACAGTGCAAGATCTGATATATTTCCCAACATCCAATCATAGTTTGGGCCAATAAAAGTACTTTTATAGTGCAACCACAGTTTTCTCCACACCAAAGTGTCTGCGACCCGACTATAGTGTGCCTCCTAAATAAGCTTGGCATGCTCGCTTGAAGGAACACAAAGGTGGCATAGGTAGGATAATAATGCGTGCTAGAGGTGGAAAAATAGAACTTTCTTTCTAGCTACTAGCATCTTGTATGTCGAGGTAAACTCTGGATCATTTTTGTATAGTTTCAGCCATTCAGAGGTATCATGACCACAAGAGTTAAGAATAGTAGTAAGTGTTGCAACTAGGGGCCAGCTAAAGTAGTCTGCAACATGATTGGTGCTACCCTTTTTGTATTTAATGTTCAGGTGGAATTGTTGCAGCTATGTAGAACACTTTTGATGGAAATCATTCTACAACTTCCCCTCTGTTTTTATAAACTGAAGAGGTTGGTGATCGGTGTGGATGACCCTACCCTTCCCCAGAATGTACTGCTTCCATTGTTGAAAAGCCTCCACGATGGAATATATCTCTTTATCATAGGTGGAGTACTTCTGAATTGTATCAGAAAGTGTCTAACTATGTAGGCCATTGGAAGCCTGAAACTGTGCCAATAGCATAATCTGAGGTGTCTGTCTCGATTTCAAATGGAAGCTGCAAGTCTAGCAATGTGAGTATCGATGTAGAGAAAAGGCAGTGCTTCAACTCAACGAACACCTTTTGTTGGGACTCAGACCAGGAAAACTTTTCTTTCACCCCACCCTTAGTAATCTGACTCAAAGTCCAAGTGATATGGGAGAATCCCAACACGAACCTCCGATAGAAATTTGCAAGGCCCAAAAAGTTGTGAAGCTCCATTAGTGTGGTTGAGGTTGGCCACTCTCGAATGACTTGGATCTTGGCCGGGTCCACATGCACGCCACACTCATCTACGATGTAACCCAAGAATTGGACCTGGCTCATGCCAAAGGTGCATTTATCCAATTTGTCACACAGTTTTTGCTGCTAAAGGGTTTGAAGGACCTACCGAATGTGTTGTAAGTGTTGTTCCCAAATATTATTGAAGACGAGGATGTCATCCAGATAAACCACCATGAACAAGTCAGTGAAGGGATGCAAGATGTTATTCATTAGCCTCATAAAAGTAGCATGGGCATTTTTCAACCTAAAGGGCATAACCAACCATTCAAAAATGCCTTCCTTGGATTTAAAGGTGGTCTTCCATACATCTATGGGCTCTATTGGAACCTGGTGATCACCATACGTCAGATCGATCTTGCTGAAATAATTGGCTCCCTTGAGTTGGTCCAGCAGGTCATCAATCGATGGGATTGGATACATGTTCTTGACAATTATTTTATTTAGTGCCAAATAATCAATGTAGAGTCTCCATGTCCCATCCTTCTTCTGTAAAAGTACAATCAGGCTCCCACAAGGCGAGGAACTTGGTCGGATGTGCCCTTTCTGCAGCAACTCTTGGATTTGCCTCTTGATCTCTTCATTTTCCATAATGGAGTGTCGATATATCAGCATGTTGGGTAGAGGTGCTCTGGGAGTTAGATCAATTGAATGCTTGACCTGACAATGCAAGGGTACCCCTATGGCTGAGGAGAATATTTCCATGTATTCTTCCATGACTATATCCACCTACTTCTGCTGCTTGGAGGAACCCTTCTCGGGGGCCATGGCTATTGCTAAGACCTTCCCCTTACTTTGAGAGTGAATCAGAAAGAAAAACAAAATCCCAGTCTAGGAGATGGCCTTACTACATTGCTTAGCAAAGATCAAAGAGATGGTGGTAGGTGGGGCTATGTCTGGTATCATTTATAACTTAGTACCTAAAGAAATAATAAAAAAGAAAGGTCTAGACTCATATAATGCATGTCACTTCCATAAGTGTGGTTTTCCTAATAATACATCACAAAATTCAAGAGGAGCAACATCACATAGTACCTCATACATGAAGGGCTTGATGTTGTAGGGAAGGCAATATTGCTGGTTGATGCAGAGATCTCATCCTTGGTGAAGCCACCTAATGGTATATGGTCACAGATGTGTTATAATCGGTAGGCCCAACCGCTTCATGACATCTGTTGAAATAAGGTTCTTTTAGCTCCTGTTGTCGACAATGAACTGCAACAGAGAACCCTTCACCCACATTTGTGAGTGGAATAGGCACTCCTCCTCTTCTAGATCTTTAGGGTCAATCTTTAGGATATTGGTGGTGGCCATAGTGGCACTAGGCTCCACATCAATGATCTGCTTCCCTTTGTCATTCCCCTTGTGAGGGTCTGACTCAGGGTTCGAACATGCATCGAACTCTGAAGCCTTCACTTGTGTTGTGAGTGGAGCTCTTATGGAACTCACACCATTTTCCCATGTCCTTCTTTGTCTTCATGGTGTTTTTCTTTGCTTGTAGCTTCAGTGGGTTATCCTGGGTCACCCCACCTTGACTTTTACCTTTTCTATATGGTTTGGGGTCGTCTTTCCCTTGCTTTGTATTTGTAGATCGAAAGTCTCGCTTTTTCTATTTAAGCTTCTGCTCAATCTTGATAATGTATCAGTACGTTGTGCCAAGCGAGGAGATTTCTAGGAACTCCATCTCATCCTGAATTTATATATGTAGGTAGCAATGGTACTTGAGTGCCAAATTTTTCTCAGAATCCTTGATACCTAAATTCATGCAAAGGGTATGAAAAACATTGGTAAACTCCAGCACGTCTTGGTCCCTTCCCTGTCAAGTGTGGTTCACTTTATGTATTTATCCTCATAGCTCCTGACAAGGAAGTAATGCTCCTTGATGGCATCCTAGAATGAATCCCAAGTGGATGTGGCTGAAAATAGTAAGGGTGTACTTTCATCCTTCTGCTCATAGTAGGTTTCCCACTAGTCCTTGACGTGGGGGGCATATTTAAGAAGAGAAAAAGTAATCTTTTCCCGGCTAGAAAATCATGAACAAAAAAATATCCTTCTAGAAAATTTAACCATTTATCTATGGCGTCTGAATCTATTTGACCCTCAAATATGGGAATTTCAAGTTAACTTGTACCTTAAAGGGTGTGGCAATTCCAGAGTAGCTGTTGGAATTAGATGTGTCACCCTTGAGTAGTCACTGAAGGATCTGGGCAAAGTTGGCCATCATTGCATTCCTCTCTTGATCGAGGGCTTCTTCAAGCAAGATTTTGAAAGGATCTCCTACTCCCTCATCTTTCTTTTCTTTCCCCATGAGAGGCATTCAGGATTTGCGATGTTGGTCTTGCAAATGTTTGACCAGTTCAAACCCTAACTCCTTATACCCTGACCTCTTTGGGGACATGCAAAGAAAAATAGAGAAAGAGTAGACTGCTATGATACCATTAATCTGAATTTAAACAAGAATGAAAAAAAATTACAGATATAACCATAAATTCAAAGATGTAGCAGAAATAACACTTCATTTCATTAATATTATTGAAATATGCTTACAAACAGAATGGAAATAAGACTAGCTTGGGTGATGGTAGCTTATCTCTAACAAGAGATGTGGCATCTACATGCCTCTGAACTGTGTTACAATGAGGCTCAATGGCCTATTTATTATTGAAAAACATAAGAAAACCCTAAAAATCCAAAACCTTAACCCTAGGAGATGTAACACTAAGAATTTGTGGGCCCTGTTGGGGTTAGTTGGGAAGCCAACTTCTCGAGGTCATAACTTGGTCATATTATCTCTGTTTGGTGCATACGATACCTTGTTGGAATGGTATCTCTGAGTACTACAGGTTTTTATACAAGCCCTTGCCTATGGCTTTGGGCTTGCAGTGAATCTAAAAAAAAATGTCGTTTAGGGGGTCAAAACAGCTTCGTAAGTTTAGGACCCGAAAAACTGCTAAAAATAGTAAATGTTGAAATAAAAAAGGAAACAAAAGAAATTGGCTGGAGATCTAGGTGGGATAGGTGGGTGGCCACCAATATCCACATGGATCCATTTTTCACTCAATTCTATGCCTATGACTGTGAGATTTAAGGCACTTTTTCAGGGCTAGTCTCCAAACCACTTCCCAAAACTTAATGAAACTCTTAGAAACAATAAATGACACAAGAACAAATCCTACCATACAAAACTTAGACAAGAAATTTTGCCTAACCATGACATAAATTTCGTCAAACACATGAGGAACAGGAAATCTACAGGTAAAAAATACACATCTGAACATAGGGGTCTCATACTTATCTGAGAATCATCAAGAAGGTTTGATTCCTTCTCACCATAGTTATGATAGCATATATTAGGTCACTAATTCATTAAAATTTCATTTACTAACCAAATCATGATGAGAGACATAACTCAAGTTTGTCATAAAACCATGTTTATAACCCACATATGATCAGAATAATAACAATCATAGAACAACCATCAAAGCCACGTAATAACAAATACATTTACTCATGAAATACAAGGGAAAATAGCTCTTATTAACATATGTGAAAGCCAACCAAGTCAAGGACATCCACGTACCACTCAACCATAGATTGGGCTGAATCAAATATTTCTTTCAACCAATCACCCGTGTGCCATATTCCAAGCATGGATGTGGTACTCATAGCAAAACCAACCATGCTTCTCAGGATTTATCGCATATCCCGCTAGAACCATTCAATGATTTCTAGGCCCGAAGTAAGCAACTATACAACTAGGATTTATCATATATCCTACCATATATTGGTTAAGGATTCCTAGGCCCAAACAAGAAACATGCACTACCAGTCTTTACCGCAATCTCACCATTACCAGTCCAGGGATCACTAGGCCCTAAACAAGCATGGATGCCTCTAGATCTCTCCACCTAAATCGTGAGGAATTTACCTATCTCCACCCTCAAGTTTTACCGCATATCCCACCTTTATCAATCCAAGTATTTCTAGGCCTTTGGGAATTTTCCTGAGACCACCTCACTTAGTTTTGAAACCATCCAGTAATCCAGTTCAACCAAATAAAAAAAGCCCATCACACCATGGTTATCTAGAAATGGCAAGGCAAGTTTGAAAATCACTATCACACCAAGAAAAACCATGCCAATGACAAAAAAAGAACCAAATACACACATGCATATACCATACATGTCAAAACTAGCAAGGAAATCATACATCCAACTCAATACCTGCAAGTAATCCCACTGTAGCCGCTTGATCCAACTCTTCCTTGCTTGATCTTTTCTTTCCTTTGTCTCATTGTCCTTCCTTTGCCTTCCTTTCTCCAATGTTAGAGTGCTCCAAGAATGCTCTATGTGTATAAGAGAGAGAATGGAGAGAGTGATCCGCCTAAAAACCGTTAGATGGCTAAACTGACAAAAGCCCATGAACTGATCCTCAAAAGCCTTTTTATCATTGAGGCCTCTATTTTCTTAATTTTCCTTCATTTTTCCTCATGCAAATATGTGACTTTCACCTTCCGTTTCTCATATTTTCCATTATTTTTCATAAATAATGCCTCTTTCCTTTTCAATTCCTTTGCCATTGCCTTTGCCAATTTCCCCTTAGCCATAATAAACCAAATGAACACCCTTTGGGATGTTTTACCCAACATTGGCTTGGAATACATGTCCCATGACCTTGGTGTTAATTTTCCTTTATTAACTTTATTACATGGATTTTTAACCCAGGCATGTTACATGAAATTTTGTAGACAAACCATGGGAATATATAACAATTATCTCAACATAAAATGATTCGAAGAATTAGGATGCACATATTGAGAATTCAAGCAAGTATTGATGTATTAATGCATGAAGCACAAATCAAGCAGAACATTTTCCCACAATCTTGGAAGCTACTGGGTGTTCACTCTTCATTGAGAAGACTAGGACATGTGGCATTGCTAAGAAGCAAATGTGGCCTTAGGTGTCACCTTGGAAAGGATTTGTTACAACAAAGTTCGAAAAAATGTGACTTAGTGTATTGGAAAGAGGTGGTGACCTTACTCCAACATGATAGAAAATAAACATTGAGTTACAACTTAGTTGTTTAATCAACTGGTAGTAGTTGGCATATTGGGTTGTGTACAAGACTTGAAAGAGTTAGGAAAGTGTTGAAGGTGTTGGAAATCCATCAACCAAGGGGATCTCCCCGATATGAAGTCCCAACTAGACCTCACACCATTTCGTGTAGGAGTCCCATTTGGTATAAAGGTTCAGTTTCCAAATCCTCAAATATTTGCCCTAGCTCTAGCCTCTGGCTGTTAGCATAGGAGAGTGATGTAATGGTGTCTTCGAACAGTAAGGTGAGTGTTCCTGGTGAATATGCAATGAAATTGTGTCTAGGTTCTCTTACTACAAAGGGGGGAAGAAAAGTGAGCCTCTAAGTGAGAGGTAATAGTACCATAAAGGAAGAGACATATATGAACCAAAAATTCATTTCCAGTATCCAATGAAATAGTCCATAGTAGATGTGACAGTCATTAAAACCAATGAATAGGGAAAGATCTGTCTACCATCCAATGGAGTAGTCCACAGCTGCTATGACGGTTATTATAACTGATAAGTAAGGAAAGGTTTATCTAGCATCTTGTGAAATAGTCCACCAGGATGAGACAACAGTGAAAACCATTACAACACATTCCCAACAAGATAAGCACTAAAACAACTGAAATAGTTCAACTATCTTAGTGCATGTGAAAAAAAAACATGAAATATAAATGCTCACAGAATAGTCTTACAAAAATCCATAAGTCATGCATGGAAATGTGTTGGCCTAAAAAGGCTTCTATAATTAAGAAAAAGTTCCAAGACACATATTTACATTATACATCACTAGCCCCAATAGTGGGACATTGGAGCCACTCCTTGTTTCTCAAAGAATGGACTGAAACTCGTTATGATTTGCTGGAGGAGCCAAGGTGAAAACTATTTTGCTCATACAATGAGGGGGTATATGTAACCAAGGGTGATGCTTCCCCTTGTGACTCTTTAACTACCCTCATGACAGTTTAACTTCCTATGACTTTTCAAATGACATGACTCTTCATATTCATGTGTGTCCATTGGAATTCCACTTTACATTACATTTGATTTGAAATATACATGGCTCATAATGGTAATGTGGCATTTGACAACTCATGACATGACTTGACATGACACTGCTGACATGGATTGGCTTGCTGAGGTGGCAATGTCAATTTGATGTTGCTGCTGAGTGATAAATGTGTTCTTGGATGTGCTTTCTCTTCTCCTTCACATATCTTGATTGTGTGGAATCTTCAATGATATTCAGTCTTGGGCAGTGGTTGCAAACTTGTGCCCCTTTACTTTCTCTCAATAGGTTTGCCTGTCGATTCAGGTACAAGTTAGTCTATACGAATGATTCCCTGCTACTTTTCCTTCTTCATCATCTCGGCATAACTTGAGAGTGTACCTATTCATGTAATTTGCTCATGATGGGATGACATCAGTCCAAAAACTCCTTACTCTAAGATGGTGCATTATCATCCATGGACTGAGCTTGGGATAAGTCATAGGCTGGGAGACAAGGCTTAGTGACTACGCATTGCATAGTTCCAGCTAGTAGGGAGAGAGCTTGATCACTAAGACTGTGCAGAGCATAGCTCAGACTTAACTGAGGAACTTTTGAGCACATTCTTCATGAGGAGAAAAATTGCATAGTGGAAACTGGGAGACAGGATTGTGTGGTTCAAGTCAGTAGTGGCTACTTCAAGGTGAAACCAAGAGAGGTTAGTTCTATGCACTTTTCAGAGGCAAGGAGGATTGGGTAGCAGAGTGGCTTGGAAGCCAAATATGCACAGTTCTTGAGGACAGTGAGCTCCAGTTGAGGGAGAATACTCGGGGACACCTCTGCACAGTTTTGGAGACCAAGGGACGTTTGGCTCTCTGCGCACTGTGCAATTTCAACATGAAAGGGAAAATCTTGCGGACTAAAAGTGAAAAACACAAACTCCAAGATGGACTAGAAGAAAATTCTCTGCAATTCTAGGATTCAAGGAAGGTTTCTGAACTCTGAAATTGTGTAGTGCAACTGCCCTGGAGGACAGTGATTGTGCACTGTGCAGTTCTAGTCAGCAAGGTCACAACATTGAGGCTTGAGACTACATAAAGTGTAGCTTAGTTGGGGCCCAGTGAAGCTGAGTTGCCTAGTCGAGAAAATTTCTGAAAATGGCCAAGTGTGAGGGAAAGGATGGACTCGTGATGAGCTCAAATTATGATCGCACACTTAGCATACTTTGATCACATGACAACCACTAACCATTATAACAACAAGCAAAGCATTACCCTTTGAGTGACTATCTTACGACAAGAAACGACAAGTGTGACAATTGGGATAGCCTTTAGGAATATTGTGATGAAACTTATGCGACAGTGCTCAAGACTTAGTGTATGAGTGCGATAGGTATTTAAATGGCTAGGAAAACTCATATACACAAATATCAGCTTTTGAAACCACCAGGAAGGTTTGTAAACATGACATAATGGTCAAACATGCCAAAAGATGACAGTGGATCGAACAAGAGAAGGGATAAAAACACTTAGAGGAAACACATGGAATGACTTTCAGTTCTTGCAACCATACATGTCATTGAAGGCATAATGATACGAAAACAATAAGAAATCCTTCATGCTACGCTAAGAGGTTCATTTCAAAAAATATGTGATTTGTTTCCCATACCTACCCTCCAAAGGGTTATGCATCAAATGGAGTCTTCATGTGGTCCTGATCTTCTATCATACCCTGGGTTCCTTGGTCTTCTTATTTGACAACTATATTTTCTCCTCAGCTCCTTGAGAGTTATCTACCATGCCATCCTTCTTAATCTCCTTATTCATCATCTTGTCATAGCCTGGTGTGGTACAGGAATATCCTCTCTACGGACAGAGACAATCCCTCTAGCCCAAGAGAGTGGTTCTAGCCACAAACAAGACAATCTAATGTAAATTTCCTTAGATTAGAATTGAATAAGAGGGCCTACCTATTATAATGTCGATCCACTTGATGGTGATCATGCTTCGTTTCTCCAGCTTCCTTTCGTTCCTTTCGTTCAAGTACTTGAAACAAACATGCAAGAAACAACAACAAACGTGATAACATAAAATCAAATCCAGTCTACTTAAAACGTTGAGATCTAAGCTATCAACTGTAATATTACACCTAATATAGGAAATAACCATTATTTGTATTAAAATAAAATTCAAAGAGAAATACAACCGAAGCCTTGACATTGGAGATCTCCTTTGTGGTATCCAAGTCTTGCTACCCTTTTCAACACTATTTTACTCCCCCAGCTTGACATGAAATGGCTTCCAAGCTTTAACTCTCTTTCCTCATACTTTAGCTACCAAAGACTAGTCTTTTTTCATCCAAGACTAATCTTCTTCTATCAAAAGCTAAAGATTTCATAATTTTGCAGCTTCACTATGTGTTGTATTGTGTGTAACCAAAAAGGGTAAGAGGAAGTGATTTATATAGGGAGGGGAGGATAAGAATGAGATCTACTCAAGGGGTAAGAAGGTCTTATCTCCTGGGAAGGTCCACTTTTAAGGGGGAAAAAACCTTATATGGAGTTCTCAGCCCTTATCTAACCAAATGAACATCCAACACATTGCCACTAGAAGTTTCTAGATGTGAAAATACGTTTCCTTTTATAAAAACTTTTAAGAAGTAGATTAGCGCAGGTATTGGGCTAACAGTAGCATCAATCGGTGAGGTTCACAATGTAAAACTCACATCATCGGCATGGGTGAGACGCTGAGAAAGAGCATTGATCCTAAAAATTGGGTTTTAAGAAGGATTCTCTAGAAATGTTTTGAAGAAAGTGGGGACTACTTTCTTCAAACTTCAAGGGATTCAAGAGCATAGGTTTCATGGTGAAAGTATAACATTATAGTCACTACTATGGATCTTTGGGATCAGGAATGGGGAGTGACATCAGAGTGGCAAATTAATTTGTAACATATGCCCCCTAAAGCATGAAGTCAGATCTGAGAGTGATGGGTAAAATGCTTTAAGACAGAGCAAGGAATTGGAATACCAACATCGGAAGACCTGCAACTCAAACATACTTGTACATATCTAAAATCTGATAATCATTCCTGATAAACATGAGAGGCACATAACAATACATGAATCCATGGTATAGGTGTAACTATCATTCAAGAAAAGGATCATGTGCATGGATCCTCGACACGGAAGTAGCCATCTGAATTAAGGGATCGTATGAAATAGATCCACGGCATGGGCACAACCATCCACATAAAGAGGATCAAAATGAAAAGACCCATGGTATGGTCGCATCCATTTGATTGAGCAGGATCAAAATGATACCCACGGCATGGTCATAGCCATCCATCTAAATAATCATGTATATAACCATGAATGACTCATCAGTCCTTGCAACCTGGACTTTTGTGATCTAAGCCCAGGGTCTTGCACTGCAACATGACCCAATAAAAGTAAAAATTCTAACATGTGAATAGATGTGCTGAAGTCAAATATGCTATAAAATCACTTGATTACTAGCCAATTATGTGAACCATTAACAAGTGTGAGAGAAACCACCCATAATGTCAATGGCTCTCGAGGTACTATCAATATAATTTACGAAGTGTGAATAAGGAACTGAAGTCGAACACTCGTGAAATCATTCGATCGAAGGCCAATGATGAGAACCTGTCATTGAGTGTGAAGAACTTTCCATTGAGGCATGCAAGCTATAAGGTACTGGAAGGGAGTTTCTAGATCAACTTCTTGGATAATGAATTGAAGTTGACAGGAAGTGATCTGTTGAAGGAAGTTCATAATGAATGCTCATCATCAACACAAAATAGGAAACACAATGAATGAGAGTGATCCAATATGGTGACATATGATTAAACAATGTACAAGTAGGAATACTTCTCTTGAACATGTCGATGACACAACGTATTTTGGCAACATTTGACATCATAGGGTCAGAGGTCATGGTGACATGGTAGAGATCATATAAGAGGTTTGAAACTGATAACCCAAAACCTAGGAAGGCAAGTGACAGAGTGAGGATGTCCCATGAACAACAGATGAGTGTCAATGTTTAAGAGAGACATGCTACCTCAAGTGAAGAATACAACTAATGAAATAATTCCAATTTCACCCCACCATTTTTGGCGAGTACCCCAATTATGTTTACACAAGCTTAACGAGGATAGCATATGCTTGTAATATAAGCCCATCCTTCGGATGGATCCATCCTAGTAAGTTTTATGATCCCTAGGAAGGGGTAGCTCAATCTATTCATAATGACAAGTCCTATGTCGTTTAATCTTTTAACGAGTCCGACAAAGGTGAAACTCGGAATATTTTTCATGTTTAAAGAGTTTGAAAAAGACACGAAAAGAAAACTCCAAGGGTCCCTTTTCGTAAAGTTGTCTCTCGAACTTGAAAAGGTAGAAAACAATATTCAAGAGAACCTCCTAGTCATGTTTGACTAAGGTATACCTTTTTCGTAAATAGTTTTTTCCCAACCCGACAAAGGGGTAAACACATACTAGGTAAACAACATTTCACATCGTTTAACAAGTTCAAAACGACAAGAGCTTGACAATCTTTTCATATTTTTAGAGTCATAAAAGAGCTCAAAGATGACTCCCTACTTTTATTTGCTTTAACAAGTCTAAAAGGGAAAAATACTCTGTAGTCTTTTCATTTTTTATGATTCATAAAAGAGCTTAAAGATGACTCATCCTAGAGGAACGAGTGGTATAAAGGGTAAAAACTGGTTCCAGTTATGGTGGAACTCTCAAAAACTAATAGGTCAAGAAGCTAGCTATTAAAACCACTGATCACTGTGATTCCTCAAGAAAGGGTAAAACAACCAAGTGAAAGCGAATGATCGGCCAAATAGATGGTGGCGATGGGATGGAGACAAAACCAAGGCTTATTTGATAGGAGAGGCTGATAAAAATGGCAATCACAAGGGTTAAAATGGAGATGGGTTAATTTTTATACAAGCATGAACCACAGGGAACTATGCTTCGATTTTATTTCATGTTTACACTAGCTTAAAACGAAAAACTATGCTTAGATTTGGTTTCATGTTTACACAAGCTTGAAACGAAAAACTATGCTTGGATGAAAAAATGGCATGCCCCTAGCATTATGAGAGCCGAGGCGCATGCCCCCCAAACTTCATTTCATTCACTGAAGTAGACATCAAGCTGCTAAAAGGTGGGTGGAATGAAGTTTCACTTTCGAGATCAAGGAAAGACTCAACTGGAATTTGATGAGATCCTAATCAAATACTCGATTTGGAAAAGGGAGTTGTTTCATTTTTTAACAAGGTTGACATACTAAAAGAACTATCCTCAAGACTCCCTGTTTCATTTTTTAAGGAGCTTGACACAAGACCAAGAACCATGATCCGACACTTTGTTTCATTTTTTAACGAGGTTGACACAAGACTAGGAACTATCCTCATGACATCTATTTCATTTTTTAACAAGGTTGATACAGGAACAAACTATCCCCAAAATATGTTTCATTTTTTAAGGAGGTTGATATAGGAACAAACTATCCTCACACGTTGTTTCATTTTTTAATGAGGTTGACACAGAAAAATAACTATCCTCGTAACAGTTGATCATGGACCTTATGAGAACATGGCTCCCAAGAGGTCCTAACTAGATGGGAGAACCACGCTCTAGGAGGAATGGATGTAAACTCCAATGACAGATCGGGTTCCAATTCCCCCAGTACACAATGTACTATACCATCTGTGTGATCATCAAAAGATGTGGAGATGGAACAGGTAGCCACATAATTGAACTGTGGTGGGGAAGGTACTGCTTGCAGACAAGAACCAATAGGGGATGATGGTTGCAAATGAGGCACCTGGGGACCAACGAATAACAATTGATCAATGGTCACTATTCTCCCTTCATGTGGAAAACAAACCATACGGAAAAGTGAAGAAACAAAATATCCCATGACATAAACATAGTTGAGTCCAAGGATAAGATTGAAATCTAAGGGACCTTGGACTACCATCACGTATAGATAGATGGTCTTTCCTCCCAAAGTAATAAGGAACTTAGGAAGGATCCCTAAGGGTTGACTGGTTCCTCCGTTGAAAGCCAACAGATTCTAGGTGACATGCATAAGCTATGGGGAACCTAAATATTTCCAAGTAGTAGAAGACATGATGTTAACAAATGCACCTTCATCTAGTATATTGCCATGTACTACCATATTACAGGCTGTACTATGATCTGGAAAGGCACATAAGATGGAAGGTGGAAAGCACTCAATTGACTCCAATCAAAAGAAACGACAAAACTACTTGGTGGGGGTATCATAAGATTTCCCCCATGCTTTACAGGAATAGGAGAAGGACTCTCCTAAACAACTGGGATGGGAGGGCCACTCTTCGATTTATGAGAATATGATAAGACAAGAAGAACAGGAGCAATATGATCAATACTCTCTTCAGGAACAGAGTGAACAACTGAAGGTGGAGCCAGGTCTACACTCTTTTCGACCAATGGTTGGTCAGGAACAGACACAAGAGATTCATGATCCGGATGAGCAGGATAGGCAAGATACAAATCCAAGTCAATCTCTTTACCAACTAGGAGAGAGTCAGAAGAAAGCCTCTAATAACCAATAGGGAGTTGGGCTTGAGGAGCTGTAAGGTTTTCCAAAATTTTGGAAGCTTTATCCATATGAGGAGAAAGGTGAAGAAGATGTTCTCCTTCATATAACCTATAGGGGAGTCTAATATTTCCCTTCTTCTTACCATCATTAGCTGAAGGCATAGCATCAACATGATCTCCATAGGTCGATGGGATGGTTGATTCAGGTCTTGAGACCATACCTCTAAGACTATGGGAATGCCAGGACAGTCTCGAAGGAGATGGTCGCCCTTAAACAGTTTGTAAGGGAATCTAACCTTCCATGGAGGATCGAAAGGTATGTCTAGAGGAGGCGCATTTGGAGTAACAGCTGCACAGTTAGCCTCTCTCTTATCTAAATTCTTCTTCTGCATCTTCTTCTTCTTCTTCTTAGCTTCCTGGTTACTAGATTTCAAACTTTCACCAGGAGAAGTAGAAGAGGATGGTGAAGAAACAGGGGAATAAGGTGAGAGGCCAACCTTAGAATCAACATGATGTGGTTCAAATGAAGGAGATGGTTGGGCAGGATTTGGGACACTCGGGACCATCGAGGTCGAAAATAATTAGATAGGTAAACCAATGGTTAACCCAGGGAGGGACATCGTTGCCATATAAGGAGCACGAGCGTTTCCAAAATAAGGAAAAGCACCAGGAGTCCTATCCAAGTGGAATCCTTGATGGTAGACTCTAGAAATGTTTCCATTGGAATCAACCCTAAAGAATCACTAAGGAAGATAATTTTAACCAGGAATATTTCATGGGTAGTTAATTTTAAGACACTGAAACAAAACTTTGCCTTTTCATATTTTAAGAGTCGAGAAAAGGGTGAAAGTTGACTCTAGTCACTTTCGGAGTTAACGAGCTTGAAAGGACAAGTGCTTGAGGATCTTTTAAATTTAAAGAGTCAAAAAGACCAAAATGACTACTCAAGATAATCTAGGCAAAAGGGATTACTAGGTAACAGTGAACTGCAAAATACCTCATGGCGAACTAAAAAGTATGAGTAGGCAATCTCCCCAAATGTTGCGTTCGGTGTATCACATTTACAAGGTAGCAGACTCGAATTCCTATGGATAAAGGATTGCAAACCTAGTGGGTATCCCTTTATATACGTGATGGTATGGGGAGCACAAGTCCATACTACCATTGTCTAATGCTAAAGCGAATGACAACTTCTAGGTTTAAAGATGTCGGAACACATCTCTAGCCTAGAACACTAAATGTGAGCGTTAAGTTTCAAAGCTTCCTTAGGTTAATTCAATAAATTTTAATGGTTGCTCTTGAATTAGGTTTCAATTCCAAGGCCATATCATTGTCATCTAAAAACTTCTATATGCAGCTATATGAGAAAATAAATCTTTGTCTTCAATGAAAGTTTACATTAATTGAGGGATAGACAACACACAATCAACACAACAACCAAAGAATGAAATCTTTTACTAATACATGTTCTAAATGCACTTAATCTTCCCTTAACAACAAAAGAAGTTTCATTTCATTTCCAATGCTTATGATGATGCAATTATAGCTTCTCAATGACACTACTAATGAAACATTTTTCGCTTAAGTAAACTAGAATGATGTTCTTCTTTTCATAAAATGTGAAATGAATCTTTCAAATAAAGCACTTTAATGAAAATTTTCACAGTTCCGAACAAACAAGCATCGATAAAATATAAAGCATGATAAATGAAACTAAAAGAAACTTCTTTCCTTAATCAAACAAACCAAACACATAAATTCTTCAATCAACAAACCAAGCAATGTGTTCTATGCTCAGAAAGAGAAAAGAGACACTCGAAATAAGAGAATAAACGAGACTCTTTGGCTCATTCAATTGAAAATGAAGCAATGAAGATGTTGCAACTGAAATATGGATTAAATGAAGCAACAAATCAGAAACTTGACACAATGAGTAAACAAACAAATGAATGGTAATTGACCTATATTTCCTAGGGTCATAGAAACCATCCAAAAAACTCAAAAAACAAGCAATGAAACTTCAAGCCAATCAATCAATTAAAACCAGCAAACAAAGCATTCTAGTCACTTATGAAAGGAAGAAGAGAGTCTAAGGGTCAAGATACACTGGAACTGGAATGGGAGAAACTTTGATTTTTTCTTAACTCAGAGACCGGCACGAATTTTGAGCTGAAACTAGCGTTGATTAGCATGACTGCTAGGCTAAAAGTAGCGCTGATAGGCCTGATCGGCGTGACTGTTTGACCAAAAATAATGTTGATCGAGGGATTCAAAGAAAAAATAAAAAAGAACTTCACATAGGGCCAGACTTAACACATCAGAGGCTGCGCTAGTGTCTGTGTATGCCTTCAAACAGGTCAATACAAATCCAAAAGACCATAAATAAACAAACTAGGCACATAAGTAGAAAGAATAAAGTGATGAAAAGGAGATACATTTCCCTAGAAGAGTTGCCAATTTGTGGTGTAGGAATATCCTCTTTGTGGATAGAGATGATCCCTCTAGCCCAAGAGAGTGGGTCTAGCCACAAATAACACAATATAATGTAAATTTCTTTAGATTAGAATCAAATAAGAGGGCCTGCCTCTTATAATGTTGATCCACTTGATGGTAATCTTGCTTCCTTGCTCTAGCTTCATTTCATTCCTTTCGTTCAAGTACCTGAAACAAACATGCAAGAAACAACAGCAAACGTGATAGAATAAAATCGAATCCAATCTACTTAAAAGGTCAAGGAATTATAAGCTATCAAATGTAATATTACACCTAATATAGGAAATAAACCATTAGTTGTATTAAAATAAACTTCAAAGAGAAATACAATCGAAGCCTTGACGTTGCAGATCTCCTTTGCGGTATCCAAGTCTTGCTACACACCTTTTCAACACTCTTTTCCTCCCCTAGCTTGACATGAAATGGCTTCCAAGCTCTAACTCTCTTTCCTCATACTTTAGCTACCAAAGACTAGTATTTTGTCATCAAAGACAATTATTCTTAAATCAAAAGCTAAAGATTTCAGAATTTTGCAGCTTCACTATGTGTTGTATTGTGTGTAACCAAAAAGGGTAAGAGGAAGTCGTTTATATAGGGAGAGGAGGATAAGAATGAGATTCACTCAAGGGGGGAGAAGGTCTTATCTCCTTGGGAAGGTCAATTTTTAAGGGGGAAAGAACCTTATATGGAGTTCTCGGCCCTTATCCAACCAAATGAACATCCAGCACATCGCCACTAGAAGTTTCTAGACATGAAACTCTATTTCCTTTTATAAAAACTTTCCAGAAGTAGATCAGAGTGGGTATTGGGCTAATAGTAGTGCTAATTGGTGTGGGTCATAGTGTAAAACTCAGATCATCGGCGCGGGTGAGACACTGAGAAAGAGTGTTGATCTTAAAAATTGGGCTTTAAGAAGGATTCTCTAGAAATGTTCTAAAGGGAGTGGGGACTACTTTCTTCAAACTTCAAGGAGTGCAAGAGCATAGGTTTCATGGTGAATGTATAACACATTAGTCACTACTAGGGATCTCTGGGATTAGGAATGGGGAGTGACAAGAGACTGAAAAATTAATGTGTAACAGATGCCCCCTAGAGCATGGAGTCAGAGCTGAGAGCGATGGCTGAAATTCTTTAAGACGGACCGAGGAATTGGAATACCAGCATCGGAAGACCTGCAACTCAAACATACATGTACATATCTAAAATCTAATAATCATGTATGATAAACATGAGAGGCATATAACAATATATGAATCCATGGTATAGGTGTAACTATCAATCAAGAAAAGGATAATGTGCATGGATCCTCGGCATGGACGTAGCCATCTGACTGAAGGGATCATATGAAATATATCCACGACATGGGCATAGCCATTTGCATAGAGAGGATCAAAACGAAAAGACCCACAATATGGTCACAGCCATTTGGTTGGGCAGGATCAAAATGATACCCATGACATGGTCATAGCCATTCGTCTAAAGAATCATGTATATAATCATGAATGACTCATCACTCCTCACAACCTAAACATTTGTGATCTAAGCCCAGGGTCTTGTGCTCCAACATGACCCGATAAAAGTACAAATTCTAACATGTGAATAGACATGCTGAAGTCAAACATGCTATAAAATCACTTGATTAATAGTCAATGATGTGAACCATTAACAAGCACGAGAGAAACCACCCATAATGGAAATGGCTCTCAAGGTACTATCAATACAATTTACGAAGTGTGAATAAGGAACTGAAGTTGAACACTCATGAAATCATTCAATCGAAGGCAAATGATGAGAACCTGTCGTCGAGTGTGAAGAACTTTCCATTGAGGCATGCAAGCTGTAACGTACTGGAAGGGAGTTTCTAGATCAACTTTCTATATAATGAGTTGAATTCGACACGAAGTGATTTTTCAAAGGAAGTTCATAATGAATGCTTCATCATCGACATGAAATGTGAAACACAATGAATGAGAATGATCCAATATGGTGACATATGATCAAACAATGTACATGTAGGAAGACTTCTCTCGAACATGTGGATGACATGACTCTGGATTTTGGCAACATTTGACATCATAGGATCAGAGGTCATGGTGATGTGGCAGAGATCATATGAGAGGTTTAAAATGGATAACCCAAAACCTAGGAAGGCAAGTGACAGAGTGACGATGTCCCCAAAACCCAAAACGAGCAACATATGAGTGTGAATGTTCAAGAGTGACATGTTGCCTCAAGTGAAGAATACAACTGATGAAATACTTCCAATTTTCCCCCACCATTTTTGGTGAGTACCCCAGTTATTTTTACACAAACTTGATGAGGATAGCATATACTTATAATATAATTCCATCCTTCAGATGGATCCATACTAGTAATTTTTATGAGCCCTAGGAAGGAGTAGCTCGGTCTCATCATAATGACAAGTCCTATGTCATTTAATCTTTTAACGAGTCCGACAAAGGTGAAACTTGAAACTTTTCTCATGTTTAGAGAGTTTGTAAAGGTCAGGAAAAATAAAACTCCAAGGGTCCCTTTTCATAAAGTTGTTTCTCGAACCCGAAAATGTAGAAAACAATATTCAAGAGAACCTCCTAGTCATGTTTGACTAAGGTATACCTTTTTCGTAAATAGTTTTATCCCAGCCCAAAAAAGGGGTGAATGTATATTGGGTAAATGACGTTTCGCAGCCTTTAACAAGTTCAAAATGACAAGAGCTCGGCAATATTTTCATATTTTTAGAGTCATAAAAGAGCTCAAAGATGACTTCCTGCTTTTATTTCCTTTAACGAGTCTAAAAGGGAAAAATTCTCGGAAATCTTTTCATTTTTACGAGTCATAAAAGAGCTTAAAGATGAATTGTCCTAGATGAATAAGTGGTATAAAGGGTAGCAATTGGTTCCAGTTATGGTCGAACTTCTCAAAAACTAATAGGTTAAGAGGTTGGTTAGTAAAACCACTCATCATTGTGGTTCCTCAAGAAAGGGTAAAACAACCAAGTGAAAGTGAATGATCGGCCAAAGAGATGGTGGCGATGGAATGGAGAAAAAACCAAGACTTGTCTGATAGCAGAGGCTAATAAAAATGGAAATCATGACGGTTAAAATGGAGATGGGTTCATTTTTATACAAGCATGAACCATGGGGAACTATGCTTCAATTTGGTTTCATGTTTACTCAAACTTGAAACGAAAAACTATGCTTGGATTTGGTTTCATGTTTACACAAGCTTGAAATGAAACACTATGCTTGGATGAAAAAATGACATGCCCCCAACATGATGAGAGTCAAGGCACATGCCCCCAAACTTCATTTCATTCACTGAAGTAGACATTGAGTTGCTGAAAGGTGGATGGAATGAAGTTTCATTTTCGAGATCAAGGAAACACTTGACTAGAATTTGATGAGATCTTAATCAAATAATCGATTTGGGAAAGGGAGTTGTTTCATTTTTTAACGAGGTTGACACAGTAAAAGAACTATCCTCAAGACTCGTTTCATTTTTGAAGGAGCTTGACACAAGAAAAGGAACCATGATCCAACACTTTGTTTCATTTTTTAACGAGGTTAACACAAGACCAAGAACTATACTCATGACATCTATTTCATTTTTTATCGAGCTTGATACAAGAACAAATTATCCCCAAAATATGTTTCATTTTTTAACGAGGTTGATATAGGAACAAACTATCCTCGCATGTTGTTTCATTTTTTAACGAAGTTGACACATAAAAAGAACTATCCTCATAACAGTTGATCATGGACCATATGAGAACATGGCTCCCAAGAGGTCCTCACTAGATGGTAGAACCACACTCTAGGAGGAATGCATGTCAACTGGTACCAATGACAGATTGGGTTCTAATTCCCCCAGTACACAATGTACTATACCATCTGTGTGATCATCAACAGATGTGGAGATGGAACGGGTAGCCACATAATTGACCTGTGGTGGGGAAGGTACTACTTGCAGACAATAACCAATAGGGGATGATGGTTGCAAAGGAGGGACCTGGGGACCAATGAATGAAAATTGATCAATGGTCATTATTCTTCCTTCGTGTGGAAAACAAACCACATGGAAAAGTGAAGAAACAAGAGCTCCCATGACATAAACATAGTCATTTCCAAGGAGAATATTGAAATCCAAGGGACCTTGGACTACCATTACGTCTAGATAGATGGTATTTCCTCCCAAGGTAATAGGGAACTTGGGAAGGATCCCTAAGGGCTGACTAGTTCCTCTATTGAAAGCCAATATATTTTGGGTGATAGGCACAAGCTGTGGGGAACCCAAATCTTGCCAAGTAGTAGAAGACATGACGCTAACAGATGCACCTTCATCTAGTATAATGCCATGTACTACCATATTATAGGCTTGTACTGTGATTTGGAAAGGCACATAAGATGGAAGGCAGAAAGCAGTCAATTGACTCCAATAAAAAGAAATGATATAACTACTTGGTGGGGGTATCATATGATTTCCCCCATGCTTTACAGGAATAGGAGAAGGACTCTCCTGAACGACTGGGACAGGAGAGCCACTCTTTGATTTATGAGAACCTGAGGAGACAAGAAAAACATGAGAAATATGATCAATACTCTCTTCGGGAACAAAGTGAACAATTGAAGGTGGGGCCAAGTCTACACTATTTTCAACCAATGTTTGGTCGGGAACAGACACAAGAGAGTCATGCTCAAGAAGAGCAGGATGGGCAAGAGACAAATCCAAGTCAATCTCTTTACCAACTAGGAGAGGGTCAGAAGAAAGTCTCTGATAACCAATAGGGAGTTGGGCTTGAGGAGTTATAAGGTTTTCCGAAATTTTGGAAGCTTTATCCATAAGAGAAAAAAGGTGAAGAAGATGCTCTCCTTCATATAGCCTACAGGGGAATCTAATCTTTCCCTTCTTCTTACCATCATTAGCTGAAGGCGTAGCATCGACATGATCTCCATAGGTCGATGGGGATGATCAATTTAGGTCTTGAGACCATATCTCTAAGACTCTAGGAATGCTAGGCCAATCTCGAAGGAGATGGTCACCCTTAAACAGCTTGCAAGGGAATCTGATCCTCCATGGAGGATCGAAAGGTGTGTCTACGGGAGGTGGATTTGGAGTAATAGCTGCAATTTGGCCTCTTGTTTATTTGACTTGTTCTTGCTTTTCTTCTTCTTCTTCTTCTTAGCCTCCTGGTTACTTGATTTCAAACTTTCACTAGGCGAAGTAGAAGAGGAGGGTGAAGAAATAGGGGAAGAAGGTGAGAGGTCAACCTTAGAATCAATGTGATGTGGTTCAAATGAAGGAGATGGCTGGGCAAGAGTTGGGACACTTAGGACTACCCGGGTTGAAAATAATCAGATAGGTAAACCAATGGTTAACCAAGGGAGGGACAACGTTGCCATATAAGGAGCACAAGCATTTCCAAAAGAAGGAAAAGGACCAGGAGTCCCATCTGAGGGGAATCCTTAACTGGTAGTCTCTGGAAATTTTGGCATTGGAATTGACCCTAAAGAATCACTAAGGAATATAACTTTAACCAGGAATATTTCCAAATGGTTAGATGAGATGATTGAAGCATCAGATTCCTAGTTTGTAATTAAAAAAAAGGAAAAAAATTGAATAATCTTACGAATATTCTGAACAATTGAACCAAGTTCCTTGTGAGCCATATATGAAAACCCATTTGTCTACAACTGGAAATAAATTGTACAAGCATCATAGTCATCAAAAGAGTTTAAAAATATTTCTAGCAACATGAATGCATGAGACTAGTTGAGGCATGGCGAATGGAGAAGAACTTGATATGTGTGACAACTTGTGCATTCATTATCTTTTGCATGAAGATGAATGCACTGTAACAAATTATTGAATTCAATCATAAGTAAAATCTTGAAAATTCGAAATATCACACTCAAAATGCCAAACATTTCTCACATGGAAATCCACATCGAGTGAAACCATGTAGATAGACAGATTGTGCGAGAGAAACCAGATCTGATTTAGTGGGGGGGGGCGCTTACCAAAGTCACGAGATCCTCACATAACCATCAATGGAAGTTGAAGTGCCTTGACTCCCCGATAGGTTCATAAACTTTCCAAGATTGTAGAATCGCATTTTGAAGCATGAACCAGATCATGTTATGAAACCAGCTCACAAAAAGATAGAAAAGAAAGATCAATGCCTTAGAAATCAGCCTCTTCAAGGGGGCAACCTCCTTTACATTACACAAATGAACAATTCTTGGATGATACAAATGA
>APFE030731878.1:77095-104982 GCA_000404065.3 Pinus taeda | reverse complement strand
TTTCAAATGTAGGAGCAAACCAAACTTGACTGTGTATTTAATTCCCTTCACACAGTTTCTAAATTCGCTCAAATTTAGAGTATCCTTGGTTCATTTACTTGCAAAGGGGAATGAAATTTTAGAGCCTACCTCTTTAGGATGGTTGCAATGGCCAACTTGATCCAGGTGGATTTTGGTGGCCACCCATCTATTCTAACTGGACCCCCACAACTGTCTCTTTCAGTTTTTCAGTTTCCATAATTATAGCACAATTTACTATGTTTTAGCAGTTTTTTGGGTCCTGAACTTCCGGGGCCATTTTGAGGCCATAAACAATGTTTTTTGGGAAATCTAAGAGCAACATGGGTCCATGGACCGATTTTTCTCTTCCCAAAGTTGTATTGCTTGGATAGATCTTTCTAACGAGCTATTGTACGCATCAAACGGAGATCGTATGCCAAAGTTGCGACCCTGGGAAGTTGATGTACCAACTTACCCAAAACGGGGCCCAGAATTTGGTGTTTTATCTTCTGGGGTTAGGTTTTGGGATGTTAAGGGGTTTCCATTGTTTCTAACAATAAATAGGCCTTCGAGCCTCATTGTAACATAGTTCAGAGGCATGTAGCTGCTGCATCTCTTCTCAGAGATAAGCTACCATTGCCCTAGCTGGTTTATTTCCATTTTTGTTTGTAAGCATATTTCAGTATTTTACATTAATGAAATGAAGTATTATTTCCATTGCATCTTTTTGTATATGGTTATCTTTGTATTTTTTTGCGTTCCTATTTAAATCCAGATCAGTGGTATCAGAGGGGTTTGCTTTTTCTCTGTTTTTCTTTGCATGTCCCCAACGAGGTTGAGATAGAAGGAGTTAGGGCTTGAACTGGTCGAACCTTTGCAAGACCAGCCTCACAAATCCTGATGGCCTCCCATGGTAGATGAAAAGACAGAAGAGGGGGCAGGAGATCCTATCAAAATCTTGCTCGAAGAAGCCCTCGAGCGACAAAGGAACGCGATGATGGAGAGCTTTGCGCAGATCCTTCAATGACTACCCAGAGGTGATGCATCGGCTTCCAGCAGCTACTTTGGAAATGCCACGCCCTTTAAGGTACAAGTTAATTTTGAAATCCCCATATTCGAGGGTCAAATAGATGCAGATGCCATAGATAAATGGTTAAATCTACCAGATGGGTATTTTTTGGTTCATGAATTTTCGAGTCGAGAAAAGATTGTTTTTGCTCTTCTTAAAGCAGCCCCCCATGTCAAGGTGGTGGGAAACCTACTACGAGAAGAAGGATGAAAGTACAAACTCACTATTTTCAACCACACCCACTTGGAATTCATTCCGTGATGCCATCAAGGAGCAGCACTACCCTGTCAAAAGCTATGAGGACAAATACATAAAGTGGACCATGCTATGATAGGGAAGGGACCAAGATGTGCCGGAGTTCACAAACATTTTTCATACCCTTTGCACACAGTTGGGTATCAAGGACTCTGAGTTACATTTGGTACTCAAATATCACAGATACCTACATAGATACATCCAGGAAGAGATGGAGTTCCTGAACATCTTCTCGCTCGGCACAACCTACCGATACGTTGTCAAAATTGAGCAAAAGTTCAAATAGAAGAAGAGAGACTTTGGATCTGCGAATCTGAAGATCGAAGGACAAAGCCAAGGTGGGGTGACCCAAGACAACCCACCAAAGCCACAAGAAAATAACAACACCATGAAGTCGAAGAAGGACACAGGAAAATGGTGTGAGTTCCATAAGAGCCCCACTCACAACACAAGTGAGTGTCGGACCAAGCAGTCATTGGTGGCAAAGTTGAAGGCTTCAGAATCAAATGCATGTTCTGACCCTGAGTCAGAACCCGACAAAGGAAATGGCAAAGGGATGCAGATCATTGATGCGGAGCCCAGCATCACTATTTCCACTACCAAGATCTAGAAGAATGAGCTCGAATATCCAGAGGAGGGGGAGTGTCTTTTCCACTCACGGATGTGGGTGAAGGGTTCACCACTGCAATTAATTATCGACAATGGTAGCCAAAAGAACCTCATTTCAGCAGAGGTCATGAAGCAGTTGGGCCTACCGACTACACCACACCCATAGCTATACAATATTAGGTGGCTTCACCAAGGACGAGATCTCCGCATTTGCCAGCAGTGTCCCCTTCCTTACAGCATCAAACCCTTCACAGACGAGGTATTGTGTGATGTTACACTTCTCGATGTTTGTGATGTATTATTAGGCCAGCCATACTTGTGAAGGCGACATGCTGTGTATGAGTCAAGGCCTCGCATTGTTATTATTTCTTTGGGTAATTCTTTATACAGGATACCGAAAGTAGCCCTACCTACCACCACGTCTTTTATTGCTGCTAAGAAAGGCATCAAGCTCATCTCATAGACTAGGAAATTCATTTTCTGTCTGGTTCACTCCCAAAGTAAGGGGAAGATTGTTGCTACATCCATGACCCCCGCGAAGGGTTCCTCCACGCAGCAGCAATAGAAAAGGGATACGGTCATGACAGAACACAGGAACAACTTCTCCTCGCCCATAAGGGTACCACACAAGTTTCAGGTGGGCGACAAAGTTTGGTTACATCTGCAGAAAGAACACATTACAAGAGCCCATCAAAAGCTCAGACCACTCCGACATGGTCATTACAGCAATACCAAGGCTATGGGGAATAATGCTTTGGAGAACATCATTCCTCCATTCCTTCGCCTGCACCAAGTTTTCAATGTGGATTGTCGTCGACCATGCTTCCCACCATTACTGGACACATCAAAGAGTGCAGAACAAGTTCAGCAGATGGATGAACTCAATGCAATGGGGACCATTGCTTCCTAGGGGGGGAGGAATGATCTAGGTGGATGTTGGTGGCCACTCATCTATCCCAATTGGACCCCCACAACTGTCTTTTTCAGTTTTTCAGTTTCCGTAATTGTAGCACAATTTACTATTTTTAGCAGTTTTTCGGGTCCTAAACTTTGGGAGCCATTTTGAGGCCCTAAATGACATTTTTTGGGAAATCTGGGAGCAACATGGGTCCATCGACTGATGTTTCTCTTCCCAAAGTTGTAGTGCTTGGATATATCTTTCTAATGAGCTATTGTATATGTCAAATGAAGATCTTATGCCAAACTTACGACCCCAGGAAGTTGATGTACCAACTTACCAAAAACAGGGCCCAGAATTTGGTGTTTCATCTTCTAGGGTTAGGTTTTGGGATGTTAAGGGTTTTCCATTGTTTCTCAACAATAAATAAGCCTTTGAGCCTCATTGTAACACAGTTCAGAGGCATGTAGCTGCCACATCTCTTCTCAGAGATAAGCTACCATCGCCTTAGCTGGTTTATTTCCATTTATGTTTGTAAGCATATTTCAGTATTTTATATGAATGAAATGAAGTATTATTTCCGTTGCATATTTGTGTATATGGTTATCTCTTTATTTTGTTGCGTTCATGTTTAAATATGGATCACAACTCTCGTGATATCCCTTCTAAACTCTTCTCTGCCAATCCTATAGACAACCTCTGTGTATCCTATAGACAGTTCTCTGTATCATGTAGGAATTCATGTGCATGCTCCTATAGGAATTCTTGTGCAGTGAACAATGGATCTTTGCTTTTGGTGGGTTGCCTGGGTTATGAGAGCGACTTGAGTGAGGGAGTTTCGAGGAGGTGAAATGCATGAATGCATGGAAACGATGTTTTATTTCCTCTTATGGTGATTCGAGGTGAGGTGGTGTGTTGGAAACACATGTACGTTACCATTTTTGGGCCATTGGCCCCCACTACCACCTCATAATTTCCCACTCCTCGTAATCAGTGCCCACCTTGTAGATCCTTAGTTTAAACACTTTTTGTCCTACTCCTTCTGTGTCTTTGAGTTGAGTGCAACTACGTGTGAGAGGACACCCAGTTGCGCATGTGCTGACTAAACGAAGGTGGCCAAGTTAACTAGCCACCTTTCCAATTATAAACCAACTATCTCGTAACCTTTAAAATTTTTTACTACATGATGCAGAAGAGAGAGCGAACGGGATACTTACCTATGGTTTTAATGCTATGCTGCAGTGTCGAAGACTAGAGGTGTTGTTGTGTATATTTGTTGCATGCCATTCTTCTTCCTCCTCTTGTTGTTTGCTAATGGCTTCTCTGTTTTTGCAGGTATCTTTTGTTGAAGTCTTGATGCTACTGCTTTGGAGCTCCTGGATCATCATGGTGAATACTTTTTGCTAGTGTGATTGGTATTCTATGGGATAGGCTGCTATAAGATTTCCTACAAGATGTCATTTAGCTGCTTCTCCCTCAGAATTCTTTATCATTTTCCTTGTTGGGGGTGTGAGGATGGTGACATGGATGGAAATAAGGAGTGGGAGTGTGGAGAGAAAAGGATACTCGGGTGATGCTCTTCACTCCTCTCTGTTTTCTCTTTTTTTCTTTGAAGACTAGAAAAACACTGTTGAAACTTATATATTTATTTTGAATGGTAAGCGCGGGGATGATGATGGTGGACGAGGTGAGGTGCTAGATCACAAAGAGGGTGAATTTTATGGACCTAAAAAGTCCATCATTTGCCTTCGGATTGCTTCTTGTAGGATTTTCTAGGTCACTGTAATTCCTACAGGATCATTCTGTAGGTTTTCAGGGGATCCTATAGGAATACAGGGGATCCTGTAGAAAACACAGTCCTTGTATAAATTGACGCAATGGAGGGGAAAAACTATAAAAATGATGAAGGGATGCATGGTAAGGAGTGAAAGAATGAATATGTGAGTGGGAGCGGTCTCCTTGGGATCCTCTTTTGCTCCTTAACTATCCTTATCACCCACCTGCAACACTGCCAAAAAAAGTGATGAGCACCAGTATTGTAGCAAGGATGCTGCAATTCCTGGGCTACCAAATTTACTTATCAATCTGTGGTTCGTACAAACTTGGAGGTGATAGTGCTATATGCACGAGTAAAAGTGATGGTTCTGCTTGTTGTCACTATTTAGCTGGCGAGAGACCACTAGGGTTCCAAGCCAGACTTCTATAGAGTTAGAAGAAGCTTGATTCTTTGATGGAAGAAAGGCAAGTCTACTCTAAAAGAGTTACTCTATTGTAGTAATGGAAAAAGCCAACATGTAATGCTAAACCACACCATACCCTAATTAACCATTTAAGAAGCTATGCTAAGTAGAGATGCTAAATCAACAATAAACAAATGTTGTTATCTAATCTGTAGAAGTAAAAAGCATCAAACAATACTAATGTGCAAGTAACGAAACTAAACTAACTCTGTTTTCACTTTTTTGGTATTTTTAGGCAAAATCAAGCATGCAACTAATTGTTCTTGTGGATGTGATAGGTGGATTGAAGGTGTTTGAGGATGGCTAGAAGCTTTATGGAGTGGTTGGATGGTGTGGAGGGGCCCTAGGAGGACTTTTGTGACTTCCTAGAGGTTTCCCAACAATTCGGCCTCAAAACAGGTCATTTCAGGAAAACCTACAAGATGTACTAGAAACCTACAGGATACAGCCGAGAGCTAATTGTGAGGTGTTGGAGGTGTTGGAAAGCTTGGGAAAGGTGTGTGATGGGTGGAATGGATTTTTAGAAGGTCTAGGAGCACTCAGGAGTCAATATCCAAGATAAGGGATGGCTAGATTGGCTCAATGTGTTTAGGAGGATTTCAATGAAAAACTAGTGAGGGTGAGGGTGAAACAAGGGATGGCTAAGGTGGATGAAGTGGAAGGTGGCTGCTAGTTTTTAAGCACCTTCTATGCTTCAAACGTGTGTGTCTTCCAAAAATTATGCAACAAGATACATTTTCATAAACTAGAAAAGCATGAATCAATTGCCTATATTATGCATGAAGAAAGTTGCCGAAGGGAATGAAAGCATGAGTGAGATCTTATTGCAAAAATGGATATGGAAAAATATGAAAATGAGATCTTCCTTGCAACATTAACCAAATACTGAATTACAAACAACAAACTCCAAAGCTAATAAAAGAACTAGAAATATGTGTTTTTGGGGTTGCTGAAGTATCCCTTCCTCAAGTCATGGTCCCAGAGGGAGGAAGTGAGGATGAGACACCTGCTGACAACATTGTGGTGATCCTTTTTCTCCTTGCTAACCTTCTACTGAAAGAAGGCACAAATGGAAGCAAACTATCACACAACCAATCTAATCTACACTACTTGTAACGGAGAAGCATCTAATAGGCAAACTAACAACTAAGATATGAATCTACACTAAGCATACATGTACAATAAAGAGGAGAATTGGCTGCTAGGGTTGGGCCCTAATCCAAGAGCTTCAACCCTCTGAGTTAACTCAGTGCTGGCTCAAAACAAAACTCATTTTTATTGACAAAACTATAGATTACATCATAAGAACTGTCACAAGTCTTGCAGCTCGAAAATAGAGTAGACTTTTACAATAAAAATCTGAATCCTACTGAGGTCCTAGGCCTCTCTACGTATACATCTGAATTCTACAAAAGCTTCCTTAAAATTAGGGAGGCTTGGCTCCCAAACTTGAGATAAACTGGTGCTTTGTCTTTCACTTGCTCAATTGCCTTCTAGTCCTCATGATTTGGTTGTTTGCACTCTGAGTTGAAGGAGGAATATTCAAATGGACGAGTAGTAAATGAGAATGATTTACCTCCCCTAATCCATCTCCCTTGTCCCATTCGAGTTTTGACCTTGGTATTTGCCAAAATTCCTTACTTTTCTCCTTTAATCCTGCATTAAATGCACATTAGACCACAAAGCAAAATATCCAACTCTAACTCATCTCATAAACAAAATATAATCAAAAATATGCAATAAGTTATGAGAATAGTTAGTTTGACTAAGCTAGGAGGTGAATTAAGGCCCATATAATTACCCAATGATGAGGCTCATCAATTTGTATCATCCAAGAATTGTTCATTTATGTGATGTAAAGGAGGTAAACAAAAATAGATACAATAGTTTCAATATCTAGCTCCAAAAGATTAAGAAAAATGTGTGTATTTTTTTCTCTTTTGCATAACTTTTATTTGAAAAATCAATTTGAATTGATTCAAAGTGAATAGTTAAGCATATGTATCATTTTTTTTTATTCCAAAATGCCTCGAAGAAAAAAAATGGACACACCTAGTAAGAAACTAGAAAGCTCTACTATGACGCATGAAGAAAAGGAAGAAATGAAACATGATAAATCAAAATTACGAGACCAAGTGCAACAAATTTCACTCTCGCAAAGAGTAACCAAAAATGAAATGGAAGCTAAGATGGATGGCTTAAAGAATGGTTTAAAATAAGACATGGAAGATTTGAAGGATGGCATGAATGTTAAGATGGAAGGTTTGAAGGTAGATATGGAATGTTTGAGGGAAGGTTTGACAAAGTTGCTACAAATGCTTCCTAATGGAAACAAGGTATTCCATGAGACTCGTGATGAGAATAAAAGGAATGTTAATCATGAATTTAGAGACTCTAACTTTGGGTTGAAGACCAACCACATTCCAAATATCGATATGAGGAAGTTTGATGGAAAGGTTCGGTTAACATGGATACTACAAATGGAGCAATATTTTAATCTACATGATGTGCAACACATACAAAAGGTACACATTGCATCTCTATATTTAGAACCCAATCAGTTTGTATGGTATTGATGGCTTTGTTCTCGCAAATCACTTGTCACTTGGTCATTTTTTTCAAAAGTAATGATAGCACATTATGAGGATACAAAGAGAAACACGTCTTTATCCAATTAATAAATCTCAAACAAAAGGGTTAAATGGCTTAGCACATTGAGGACTTCCAAAAATTGAATATCTGGGTAATTGATATCTCATAGGAACATAGGATTGATTTCATCATAGTGACTTTAAAGGATAACATCCAACATGAGGTTCTCCTTTGGGAACTTGATTCATTGGAGAAGGCATTTAGGGTGGGAAGAAAAGTTGAAAGCAAAATTATGGCAACAAGGAAGTCTACCACTCACAACTATAAATATGGGAGTATTATTTCTCCTAGCCTCCCATAACCTACAAGATTGACACCACAACAACTGGAGGGAAAAAGAGCAAAGGGATTTTTTATAGTTGTGATAGAAAATACACTAAAGGTCATAAATGTGTTGAGAATAAATTATTTTACATAGATTGTGAAGAGGAGGAAGAAAAGGAACAAGAAACATCAAAAGAGTAGGATATACACTAGGAACAAACCCCAGAGAAAGAAGAAATGAATTTGACCATATCTTGTAATGCCTTGGCATGAATCACCACTCCTCAAAATATCAAGATAGAAGGATATATCAAGAAGAAAAATGTAATAGTGTTGATTGATTCAAGTAGTACCCACAATTTTATTCATTGTAAGATAGCCAAGGAATTGAATTGCTTTCTATATCCAACAACAAAGTATCAAGTGATGGTTGCAAATGGAGGAACTATAAATTGCTCTAGAAAGTGCCATAATATCAAGCTAAAGATGGAGGAATATGTATTGAATAGTCTAATGCTTTCCATTCCAATGGGTGGTGTTGATGTTGTACTAGGATTTCAATGGTTACATTCTTTAGGGACGAAAACATTTAATTTTCAAGAAATGTTTTTGAAATTTTTCTAGGAAGTAAAGGAAAATGAATTAAGAGGTATTGCATGGAAACCAAGGAAGATAATAAGCTCTATTAGCATGAAAAATATTTTGAAGAAAGAACAAAGAGGCGTAATTGCATAATTATGCTCATTAGAGGTTCAAACATCAAAATCATGCATTTCTCCAAATCTCCAAAAAGTCTTGGACAATCATTCCAAGGTATCTAGGACTCCCAAAGGCCTCCCACATATTCATGATTATGATCATTCTATTCACTTGATTCCAGGAAATATTCCTCCAAACATCAGGTCTTATAGATATCATTATGCCCAAAAGAGTGAAATTGAAGGTATGGTTGCAGAAATGCTAGAGGCTGGTATAATTTAACCTAGCCAAAGTTCTTTCTTTTCTCCAGTAGTATTTATGCAAAATAAGGTTGGGTCATGGCGTATGTGTCTAGATTATAGTGAGCTTAACAAGCTCACTATTAAAGATAAATTTCCCATTCCTGTCATTGATGAATTATTGGATGAATTACATGGAGAAATTTACTTCACCAATTTGGATCTTCATTTAGGATATCATCAAATTAGAATAATTATTGTAGACATTCTAAAAACAACATTCAGAACTCATAAAGGTCATTATGAATTTTTGGTCATGCCTTTTGGCCTTACTAATGCACCTTCCACATTTCAAGGTTTGATGAATTCCATTTTCAAATCCACCCTTAGAAAATTTGTGTTAGTATTTTTTGATGATATACTAATCTACAACAAGTCTTGGAAGGGTCATGTTCAACATGTTGACATGGTGCTCATACTATTGGAGGAGAAACAATTATATGTAAAAACCTCCAATGTTTCTTTGGAGTACAAGAGGTGGAATATTTTGGTCATATTGTATCTCATGAGGGTGTTAACGTAGACCCTAACAAAATTAAATCCATTAAGGAATGGAAAATCCCCACAATCCTAAAGCATCTTCAAAGATTTCTTGGGTTGATAGGGTATTGTTGCAAGTTTGTTAATAATTATGGGAGTGTGGTAGTGCCTCTAACAACATTATTGAAGGTAGATGCATTTTCTTGGACTCCAAAAGAAACTAACGCATTTGAATATCTTAAAGAGTTAATGTGCAAAGCATCGATCTTAGCTACACCAGACATCACAAAATCCTTTATTGTGGAATGTTATGCCTCAAGAAATGGAATTGGTGATGTTTTAATGCAATAAGGAAGATCCATTACTTTTGAAAGTCGTCCAATCAAGGGAAAGTATTTACACAAACCTATTTATGAGAAGGAAATGTTGGCAATACTACATGCATTAAATAAATGGTGACCTTACCTAATGGGAAGACACTTCAAGGTAAAAATAGATCATGATAGTCTTAAATACTTTTTGAAACAAATATTATCTTCGGAAGAGCAGCAAAAATGGATCACAAATTTGTTAGGTTATGAATTTGAAATCATCTACAAAAAAGGGAAGAAAAATGTTGTTGCATATGTACTCTCAAGAAAGGATGAGGATGTGGAAGCATTGATTTGTGTCATTTATATTATCCAACCTAATTGGATAACTAAAGCAAGAGATGAATGGAAGAATAACATGGAGGTGTGGAGACTCATACAAAAGTTGCAGCAAGATCCTAGTACATCTAATACCTTTATTTGGAAAAATTATTCGTTACAGTACAAAGATTGCTTATATCTATGTAAGAATTCCCAACTCAAACAAAATATTCTTTTGGAATTGCACACCTAATCGAGTGCTCAGTGTTTAGCTCAAAAATCAAGTTCTTAGAATGGTTCGAAACCTAAATGTTTGTGTCTATCTCAACAAAACAATCCTAACGAAACTCATTTCATTGAAAACCAAGTTTGTATGAGGAAGTTATTGAGTTTTGTTCACTTTTCCAAACAGGGGAAATTTATAAAAAAAATGCACAGTCAGCAGTCCATACTGCTGATGTGGTAGGTGATTGTGCAAAGTTAAACTTTGGTCAACATCCAATCAGAGCTCGCCAAGTGTCAAGATTTGGTTGGTTGTCAGAGGTGGTGACATGGCAGGATTTTAGTGGTTGAAGGAGGACCAATGAGAAGGGGACAAACAGCAAGCCCGGAGGCCACCATGTGTCCCTCCCCAAAGGATTGAGCTTGGCGGGCAGTGGACCAAAATTTTATGGAGGCATCGAGGTTCGACCCCGTGACCTTCGCTGCACAAACTCCATGTCATGCCACTGCACCATGCTATGTTACTTAACATATATATCGCTCCACATCTATTTGAATTCGATTTTGGTATAGGTTGGCGGTTAGGAGGGCCAACCTATAGGACAACCCCCCATGTGAACACACCAAACCATGATGGTCAACCAATGGTTAATGTTATATCCGGCGGACAACGCAATAACCACAACCACTAACATTCAGCGCATATATGTGAACACACCATAAAACTTAGCGGTCATGGTTTATCCGAACAATGGACAACACTAACGGTGCTCCATAATCATGATCATTAATCATTAATTCGCCATGTGTCTACCTCGTCCAAGACCTTTGGGGTAACAGTTAGACTAACCATGCAATTAGTGCTAATCCGCTATTAACCTCCAACAAATCTACAGTTAACACTAATTAAACTTCAATTTAATTTGGCGACAATTTTGGCGATACCACCAAATTCGGCCTTCACTCCAAAAATATCAGGCTTAATTGGAGTTCCTCCAGTTTTGGGGGATCTTTTATAGGGAAAAATAGTTTGAGTCATAACTGGAGCAAATATCGACCAAATTGAGCTCAAGAAAAGGTGTTCCTAGATAAATTCTACATTCTGAACACATTGAAACAGGTATTAGGAGTAGTAGAGATTTGTAAACAACATTTTTTCCATATTGAGCTAATACAAAGGCCCAATCCATGGAAGCTGGACCAAGGAGATGTACCCCAAGAGGGGTGAACTCCTTAATCAAAACACTAGGTTAAGTGTTCAAATTTATGGTTTGTTGTACTTTGAATTGTTGTTATTCAACACTTGTTTTTTATGCTATTTTGTTCTTGTCTTTCACTTAAAAACTTGATAAATTTACTTGTTTCCAATCACAAACACCATAAGAAAACCATGCATAGGAAGCAATGGACAAGCATTTTCTTATAAATCTGTAATTGAAATTAGTACAACAAAACTAACATTCAATAATAGATCAAGTTGGTATCAGAGCAAAGGTTTATTTGTTGGGTGTGGAGCCTAATTATCTTCTGTATTCAAAGGTCTCAGCTGGATGTATACCCCAGGAATATTGTACACCCCTCCATGCTAGGGGGGGTGCGAGGGGTACTTGTCCCCCCTGTGCGGGTTTGGGGGGGGCGATCCCCCCCCCAGCTGGGGGTCTGGGGGCCAGCGGGCCCCTAACGGGGGCTCGGGGGCAATGCCCTCAAAGCTAAAAATAGATGTAAAATTTCCTTGTAAAAGTCTAGTAATTTCTAGTCAATCTGGGCCGTTGATTAGGCAGATGATTTGACAGTAGAAGTTATGTTTAATTTAGGGTTTTTGCCCTAGAAGGCAACCCATCACTATATATGAGGGAATTGTATTGTGTCTATGTAGATCTGTATTCGGAGTGAGGAAGAGAGAGGAGATTGAGAGTGAAGAGGATGTTACGGAAGATCTATTGTAGGTTGTATTTCTTTGGCTTGCTGGATAATATAATAAAATAAGAACTAGCTATTTCTCCATGGACGTAGCCCAAACTGGGTGAACCACGTATATCTGTGTCTCTCTTGTTTTATGCATTTTTTTTGTTTATATTTCTACAATATTTTATGTGTTCCATTGCTCTGTAATATATAATTTCCTAACAACTGGTATCAGAGCTGAAGGTCTATTTGGCTGATAAAATCACAGGAGAGAAGGATTCCTAGTTTGAGTGGGAGAAATGGCGGAAGATGGTAGGTTTAGGGTTGAAAAATTTAACGGCCAAAACTACCAGCTATGGAAGATGAAGATGGAAGATTATCTATATTAGAGAGATCTATACCTACCATTGAACCGAAAGATAAAGAAGCTGACAAGTATGATAAACACAGAATGGGATATTCTCGACAAAAAGGCACTTGGAACAATATGGTTGTGCCTAGCGGCGTTGTTAGCGTTTAATATTTTAGAGGAAATGACAATAGAGGGTTTAATTTCGACATTGGCCAAACTATACGAAAAACCCTCGGCCTCAAATAAGGTATTTCTTATGAAGTGTTTATTTAATATGAAGATGTCAGAAGGTGGATCTTTTGCAGACCATTTAAATGATATTAATACAGTTACAAGTCAGTTAAGTTCTGTAGGGGTAAATTTTGATGAAGTTAGGGCTCTATTATTTCTGTGCTCATTGCCAAAAAGTTGGAATGGCTTAGTTATGGCCATTAGAAACTCTGTCTTTGGATCTAGTACTTTAAAATTTGATGATGTTGTCAGTGCAATCCTTAGTGAGGAAATGAAACGGAAAATCTCTGGTGAGACATTAGGCAATGCTTTGACTGCAAAGACTAGGGGAAGAAAAATGGAAAGAGGAAAGAGCCTAGGATATTGCAAAAAAGGCAGATCCAAATCCAGATCGGGGATAGTGCACTGGAAATGCAGGAAGAAAGGACACCTGAAGAAAGATTGCAAGTCTCAGAAGGGAAAAGAAGGAGATGTGCAGCAAAAAACTAATCATGAAGCGAATGTAACAGGTGATGTGTTGCAAGATTCTTTGATTCTTTCATTAGAAAATATTATTGATGCCTAGGTGGTAGATTCAGGGGCCTCATCCCATGCCACACTTGATAAGAAACATTTTCATGATTATGTTCAAGGAGATTTTGGACAGGTTCGATTGGGTGATGATAAACCTTATAAAATTGTTGGAATGGGTACAATTTTCATAAAACAACAAAATGGAAATCAATGGCTATTGAAGGAGGTAAGGCATGTTCCAGATTTGAAGAAAAATCTGATTTCAATAGCGTAGTTGGGAGGTGAAGGTTGTGTAAGTACTTTCATAGATAAAACCTGGAAGGTCACTAAAGGATCCTTGGTAATAGCGAAAGGAGGAAAGGTTGGTACATTGTATTTATGCAATGGTATTTCTAATTCTATTAATGCTTTAACCTCTAGAGGAGAAGATACGACATTGTGGCATCATAGGCTCGAGCACATGAGTGAGAAGGGGATGCAGATTCTTCACTCAAGAAATTGTTGCCAGGTTTGAAGCATGTCGATTTAAAATTCTGTGAGAATTGTGTTTGTAGAAAACATAAGAGAGTCAGATTCCTTAGAGTTAGGAAAGAAAAGAAGAGTGAAAAATTAGAGCTTGTGCATACAGATGGATGGGGACTTACTCAGGTATCATCTCTTGGTGGCTCCCATTATTATGTTACTTTTATTGATGATGTAACCAGAAAAACCTGGATTTATTGTATTTGAAATAAATCTGATGTATTTGATACTTTCAAGAAATGGAAAGCTTTGGTTGAAAATGAGACAGGGAAAAGGTTGAAGTGTCTCAGATCAGATAATAGAGGTGAATATTGTAGCAAAGAGTTTGATAGGTACTATTCAGAGAATGGAATTCGTATAGAGAAGACAGTTCCAGGAACACCACAAGAAAATGGTGTGTCAGAAAGGATGAACAGGACAATCATGGAGCATGCAAGGTGCATGAGATTGCATGCAGGATTTCCTTTACAATTTTGGGCAGATTCTGTAGAAACTGTTGTTTATCTAATAAACAGAGGGCCTTCAAGTTCCTTGGATGGCGGTATTCTAGAGGAGGCATGGACAGGTAAAAATTTAAACTACTCTTTTTTAAATACTTTTGGTTGTGAAGCCCTTGTCCACATTAACAAAGAAAATAGAGCAAAACTTGAGGCAAAATCAAAGAAATGTACCTTTATTGGATATGGACAAGCACCTCAAACACCTGAAGGTGGTGTTAGAAGATCTACCAGGATAAGTAGACCCCCCTGAACAATACTCTCCTTCATTATATTATGTATTGTTGACTGATTCTGGTGAACCGGAATGTTCTGAAGAAGCAGTGCAGGTAGAAACCAAGAAGAAGTGGGAGCAAGCCATGAAAGAAGAGATGGACTCCTTAGCACATAATCAGACTTGGGACTTAGTGAGGTTGCCTGTAGGTAAAATAGCATTACAGAATAAATGGGTTTACAAGTTGAAGGAAGAAGATGGAGGTAGAAAAAGGTACAAAGCTAGACTTGTGGTGAAGGGGTTTGCATAGAAGAAAGGTATTGATTTTGATGAAATATTTTCTATTGTTGTGAAAATAACTTCAATCAAAACTATTCTGAGTCTAGTAGCTGCTGAAGATTTACATCTCGAGAAGTTAGATGTAAAGACAACCTTACTCCATGGGGATTTGGAAGAAAAGATATATATGCAATAGCCACAAGGATATGAGGTAAAAGGGAAGGAGAAACTAGTGTGTAGGTTGAAGAAGAGCTTGTATGGCTTAAAACAGGCTCCAAGGCAGTGGCATCTAAAATTTGACAAGTTTATGTCTGAACAAGGTTATACTAGGTGTCACTCTGATCATTGTGTTTATCTCAAAAGGAAAAATGATGGCAACTATATTATATTGTTATTGTATGTAGATGACATGCTTGTTGCACATTCTAACATGTAGGAAATAAATGTGCTAAAAGGAAATTGTCAAACTCATTTGCAATGAAGGATTTGGGTGATGCAAAACAAATCCTTGGTATGAGAATAACTAGAGACAAGAAGAATCACAAATTAACATTGTCTCAAAGTGAGTACATAGAAAAGGTGTTGAAAAGGTTTAATATGCAGAATGAAAAACCAGTTAGTATACCTTTGGCCAGCCATTTCAAATTAAGTAAGTAGGCGTGTCCCAAGATTGAGGAAGAAATGGCTCATATGTCTAAAGTTCCATATGCATCAGCAGTTGGAAGCTTAATATATGCAATGGTCTGCACAAGGCCTGATATTGTACATGCAGTGGGAGTTGTAAGAAGGTACATGAACAATCCAGGAAAAGAACATTGGATGGCGGTAAAGTGGATTCTCAGGTATTTGAGAGGTACCATAAATCAAGCATTATGTTTTGGTGGTTCAAACATTGCTCTGCAGGGATATGTTGATGCAGATATGGCAGGTGACAGAGATAACAGGAGGAGCACTATAGGATATGTATTTACTATAGGTGGAAGAACTGTTAGTTGGATTTCAAAAATCCAAAGTGTTGTTGCACTTTCAACAACATAAGCAGAGTATGTTGCTGCTACAGAGGCTAGTAAGGAAATGATTTGGTTACAAAGGTTTTTGGATGAATTATATAAAAAGCTGGAGTTGGGCAGCTTATAGAGTGACAGCTAGAGTGCCATACATCTTACAAAGAACTCTGCATTTCATTCCAAGACTAAGCATATACATCTCAAGTACCATTTCATATGGTCATCATTGGAAGATGGATAGTTGAAGGTGGAAAAGATACACAGTAGCCAGAATCTTGCAGATATGTTAACAATAGTTGTAACCAAGGAGAAACTAAGAATATTCTTAGTTTTAATTGGTCTTCAAGTATGATGAAGAAGATGAGAAACAACTAGGTCCAAAGAGGAGTCATTGTTTAGCAATTCAAGCAGTGGTGGAGTTGCTATAATCAGTCTCCAAGTGGGAGATTGTTGGCTGTGGAGCCTGATTATCTTATGTATTCAAAGGCCTTAGCTGGATGTATACCCCAAGAAGATTGTACACCCCTCCACGCAGGGGGGTACGAGGGCGACTTGTCCTCCTTGCGGGGGTTTAGGGGGGCCGATCCCCCCCAGCTAGGAGGTCTGGGGGCTAATGGTCCTCTAGCAGGGGCTCGGGGGTAGCGCCCCCAAAGCTAAAACTAGAAGTAAAATTACCTTGTAAAAGTCTAGTAATTTCTAGTCAATCTGGGTCGTTCATTAGGCTGATGATCTGACGTTAGAATTTATGTTTAATTTAGGGTTTTTTGCCCTAGAAGGCAACCCATCACTATATATGAGGGAATTTTATTGTGTGTATGTAGATTTGTATTCAAAGTGAGGAAGAGAGAGGAGATTCAGAGCAAAGAGGGTGTTACAGTGGATCTGCTGTAGGTTGTATCTCTTCAGCTTGCTGGATAATATAATAAAAGAAGGACTGGCTATCTCTCCATGGACGTAGCCCAAACTCGGCGAACCACGTATATCTGTGTCTCTCTTGTTTAATGTGTTTTTTTTTTTATATTTATGCAATATTTTATGTGTTCCATTGCTCTATAATATATAATTTTCTAACATTATTTGCTTGATTGCTTGAGTTTTGTGCAAGTAGGGTTTTAATGGTTGTAAAATTGTGATTCTTACAAGGTTAAAGTTGTAGAGAGGAGAAGGGAAATTGTTGGTTGCAACTCCTGAGGTAATTCCCAAAAGGAGAGCCACAAGGCCACAATCTCCACCCAAATTTCCAATTCTAGCTGCACTTGAAACACCTCAAGTTTTGCCTTCAATTGAGAGTGAAGAGGTACAAGTAGTATCAAAAACAGAGCCTGAATCCACAGCCATCATGTCAAGAGCAAGAGAGACTAATGGTCTTTCAAAAGAGGAAGAATTCAAGAAAGTTTTATATGACTTGATTGATATGGTTATAATCCTCTATGAAGAGATGAGCACTAGAATGGCTAGAGAGAGTTCTAAGCCTCCACATGGAGAAGGAAGCTCAGGAGATAAAAAGGATGATAAGAAGGAATCAAAGGGTAATGGAGGAAAGTCCCCTCCATCTCCACCATCTTTATCTTCCTCGTCATCTTCATCATCCTCAACATCTCAAACAACAACATCTTCCACTTCCACCACAAAAACTGTCCATACTCATTCCCAAACCCCAAAAGGAAAAACTCCCTTACTCAAATTGGAAATTAAGTTTGAACTTCCCATGTACAATGGAGAGGTGAATGCAAAAAAGTTAGACAATTGGATTCGACAATTGGAGGTATAATGCAGAATTCAAAACCTTCAAGAAGATGACATAAAGATCCAATTGGCTTCACTGAGGCTAGAAGGAGCAACATTAGTCTAGTGGGAAACAAAGACTCAAGAGGAAATGTGAATTCAAGGTAAGATATCCATTTCTTGGGTTGAATTTTTTTTGACAATTAAATGACAGTTTACCCTTTAGCCTATTTGCAAACAACCATTATGAGTTGGAAAAATTTTAGTTGGCTCAAAGGCCAAACAGTCCAAGACTATACCCATAAGTTTAGAAAGAGGGATTTTTTGTTAGGAGTAAATTTAAATTTCCAAGATAGACCATTGAAATATATTGGGGGTTTACGTTTATATTTGAAACATACTATCCTTATGTTCAATCCAAGAAATTTGGATGAGGTATGTGTGCAAGCCATGCACCTTGAAGTAAGGGGAAAGAAAATTTAGGAAGAAGGTGTTGGCTTGAGGGGGCCTAACCCAGGTTCGGAGTTAATTAGCCAAAAAAATCCCTACACTACTAGCCCTTTCGGCAACATCCCACGGAGCATAGACTGAGGTCTCACCCAAAGCAGTATGGGGGGATGCTGGAACCAAGTTTCTCTACCCTTGAGGTGTCTGAAGGGTTAGTTTAGTCCAACTGTGAATACCTTCGTGCAGGTCACTTCGTGTACTATCCTGACCTATGAGGCCTCTGTGATCTATTATAATTGCCTTCGCATAGCCCTAACTAGGGGTTGGGGTGCTTTTGCGTTGCTAAAGCAGTGATCTGTGCTACTTACCCAAGTTACACATCGTATCTTACTTATCTTCTTATAACAGTTAGTTAACTTTGCGTAAATAGATAATTTATCTTATATTCACTTTATCAACACATTCATATAAGTTCACACATCATATAAACAATAGAAATGCACTTTATATCTGATACATTCAATGCACAAAACATGAAAAAGATACACAGAAATGATGTAAAACTTCTCTTTATTACTTCCCCAAAGGTTATAGACTTGACTCGCCCTGCACACTCAGCTGCAGAGCCTTCTCCTAGTCTACAACCCAAAGACTCGACTCCACACTTAGATAAGACTCAATTCTCCATCCTTCATTTTTGACTATCCTTCCGTTCTTTACAACTTAGAGCCTCGCTCTATTTATACAATCCCATGTTTCACAGACCATAAGTAGATTTCTAAAGCCGACATTACATTACAAAAATGAGGGTGGACAACCCTATGACTCATTTACAATCTTCGAGCTCTGCGCCCACAAAACGCAAAGTCTTTACATCGGATTTGATCAAAATCTGGGATTTAAGCCCCAAAAATTTCCTTGGGGCATCCCGCGCCCAATAGGCCCCCAACACAAACATCGTGACTCTCCCTCAAGTCACTCTGCCGGTGTGAAGATCTTCGTGTGGAGACCTCCCAACTCTGCCTAGACCACTGCAAGGTCGGCAACACACTAAGAAGCTACCTGCTATATCTCCTAGGTGTGTTGTTCAGAGACTGTTGAACTTCTTCCCTACATCTACTCCTATGTTCCCTGCATCTGTTTATAGTCCTGCACCTCCTTTCGGCTACCTAGAGTGCTAAGATTGTGCTTTGGTGGGCTAGTCAGATAATTGGGCCACCCGTGTATGGCTTCAACCAACTGCCATTCACTCTTCCTAGGAAAGGTTCTCCATTTAACTTTACCAATTGCACTGCGCCTCCGTCTGTGACCTCCTTAATAACATACGGTCCCAGCCAATGCATTATGAATTTTCCTAGGAATTTATCAAACTTACTATCATACAGTAACACCAAATCATTCACCTTGAAGGTGTGTAACTTAATATGTCGATCGTGCTAGGCCTTTTCGAACTGCTTTTGTACCTGTTGGTGAAAGCCAACCAAAAATTGTTCTTCCTCGAGTTCCTCCAACTGCAAGATCCTCTCCTCCAAGGCTCTGCGGTCCATCATATTTTTGAGCACTACTATGCACAGACTAGGCATGATGTATTCCATAGGCATTATGGCTTCCACTCCATAGACCAGCCAAAAAGGTGTCTGTCTCATCAGTTTCTTGCATGTTGTCCTATAAGCCCACAATACTGCAGGTATGTGTAGGTGCCAATCACTTCGCTACACGTTGCATACTTTGGTCAGTGCAGTCTCCAATACTTTGTTAAATGCTTCTACTGTCTCATTAGCTTGTGGGTGATATGGTGTGCTTTTCTAATGATACACCTGAAACTCTTCTGTCAGCACGATGATCATCTCATTCAGGAAATGTTTACCATGGTCGCTCATCAAGATCTTCAGAAATCCAAATTGTGTCAATACATGTTCAAACAGAAACTTCACGGCTGTGGTAGCCATGCAATATTTTACCAGCTGCGCTTCTGCCCAACAAGTCAGGTACTCTGCCGTAGTGATAATATATCTCATGCCTATTTTTCCTTGAGGTTTGATAGGTCCTATGAAGTCAATCACCCACTTTTCAAAGGGATGCAGTGTCATTTGCGGATTCAAAGGCATCTCGTCCCTCCACGATGGTTTACTTGTTCTTTGACATACATCACAAGGCTTGTAATGTGCTTTTGAATCCTGATGAAGGGTCGGCCACCACAACCCTGCACAGAGAATCTTCTACGCAGTCACTCCCCTTTCATAATGTCCTCCTGTAGCGCCCCCATGCATGTCTATGAGGATATGGCTTCTTTCAAATTTAGGTACATACCTTTGCAGTATCTCATCATTGCACATCTTATATAGGTGCCCCATAATGACAGATAAATCTGATGTGCGCACCACTAGTTCCTTCTTCTGTTGGACGAAGTACTCTTTTGGCATAGTTCCAGTCATAATAAAGTGGATTATATCTTTAAAATGTCCATCTGCTACACACACAGCAAAGACCTATGCGTCAAGTAATCCTTCCTCTAGACTAGTAGGTTCCTCTCTTGTCTCAATACATGACAAATGATCTAGTCTTGTGTTCAATCATCCAGGATTCACAACAAATTCAAAATCATATTCTTGGAACAATAAAATCCATCTTCATATGCGCCCCCCCAACATAGGCTTATTGACCAAGTATTTCAGTGCAGAATGATCTGTATACATTTTGAAGTGTCCCCCTAGCAAGTAGTGTCAATATTTCTGGAGCGCATACACCATAGCCAGTGCCTCGCGTTCAATGGTGGAATAGTTCTTTTCTGCTTTAGATAATCTGTGACTTGCAAATGCGATAGGGTGGCCCAATCCCTCTCCACCATCCTATGTTAGTACCACTCCCAATGCTATACACAATGCGTCAACATGGACATGAAACTCCTTGTCCCAGTTCAGGAAGACCAGGATCGGCGCAGTGACCATCTTTTCTTTCAATACATCTAGGCTTTTCTTATAGTCATCGTTCTAGCAACTTAACATCTTTTTTCAATGGCTTTTCCATCAGTGCAGCAATCTAGGCATAACTTTTGATGAACTTCCTGTAGTACCCCGTATGTCCTAGGGTAGCGCACAACTGTTTCACACTTTGCGACACTTCCAAATTCAGAATCATTGCAATCATCGCGGGATCTACCGTCAATCCATGTCTGCAAAACACATATCCCAATAGGTTCCCGAAAGGAATGAGGAACGTACACTTCTTGAGGTTAAGCATGATTTTGTATCTGCGGCAGGTATCCAGCATCAAGTGTAAGCTTGCTACATGGTGCTTAACCAGCCCAAATACAGTCCAATCATCAAAATAAACTTCCAAGAACTTGTGAATATATTCCTTAAATACTACAACAATCACGCACGAAAATATGGTCGACACGTTCTTCAACCCAAATGGCATGATAGTGTATTGAAAGCAGCCCCACTCAATCGTGAAGGTTGTCTTGCTCCTATCTTCTAGTGTGATTTTGATTTGGTGGTGCCCTAAGAACTTGTCAATAAAAGAATATGCTTCCTGCCCACCAACATTGTCCAACACCTCATCCGTGAACAAAGTTAGGAATGAATCGTGCACACAAGCATCATTAAATTTTCTGAGATCCACACATATTCTTATCTTGTCCTTCTACTTCTTTTCCTGCACCACCATTGGATTTACCCAATCAGATTCTTCCATTGGCTCAATGATTCCTGTTGTGAGAATTTTGTCTAGTTCTACGCAAACCTTCTCCTTGTATTTCGGATTTAAGTGGTAAGACCTCTGCTTAACTGGCTTCACGTCGAGTTTTAACATGATTCACATCATTCGTAAATCTCCAATGATTCCCTTTAAATCTATAAACTTGGTCAGGAATAAGTCCTGGTACTCGCGGAGTAACTCAGAGACCTTATATGCCATCATGTCGTCCCAATAGCTGCCAAGCATTACAAACTTAGGTTCAGTCTCCATACCAATACTCACCCACTTCAGTTTTACCGGCGCGGTGATGTCAAGGTTCTCAAATTGTGGTCCTTGAACCTCGCAATGGCCTTCTGGAATGTTGAGTTTCCGCGGATCTTTGTCTTCTTCTTCAGCACTTACATTATAAAATTCTAGTGCGTAGCTCAGCTGAGTAGCCCACTAAAGCTTAATCAATTCTACCAGCTCTTGTGGTATCCTAAAGATAGTTTCCTTTACCTCTTGTAGCACTTCATCAACGTTGTCCCACCATCTATCCTCAAAACTGAAGGTCATCATGAACCCTTCACGTAGAATATCCCATTCACTTGTCCCATGGCGGAGCTCCATCTCTATACACCAATTCATGGGTATAACATCTAGGGTATGATAGAACAGGTGCACCCATTCAGGTTGTCGCTTTTTTCCATAGACCTTCGTCCACTTGGCCAGGTGTGCACGTGGATCATCCTATCCATCATACTTGTCTGCTAGTCACATCTTAGGCTTCCCAAACTCTGTATGCATCATTCTCCTGCATTCACGTCAGTCCTCAAAGCTCCCTTTGTGCGTACCCGACCACCTTGTGGGCGTAGGGCACAATACCCAATTTAAGGCCCAGAAACATTGCTTTTCTGGTACCTCCCTTTCAAACTTATCTAGGAAAGTATCTACCTCACTTAACCCATCATAAGTAGGCAGATCCCTCACTTCTGTCAATACACAACACAATGATCTTGTCATGATATTACAGTTTAGCGTGGTTACCTTGTGTAATCGATTCTGCCATGGCTCTTTCTCCTCATCAGAATCTGACGTATAGGAGCTTTCGCACTCGCATGAGATCGGCCCATCTGTAGTGGGATTTACCCATTCTTGCTCTCACGCAGTTATCTTGTAGATGCAGTCCAAATTGTCCTTGCTTTCATAGTCGCGCACTGGCTCTATACAGCGCGATCCTTAAGCTGGGTCCAAAGGTATAACTATGCACAGAGACTTCTTCTCAAAAATCATCTTGCACTTCTTCAAATTAATCACACCATTCATGTCATTGGCCCAATCAATTCCTAAGAGTTCGGGGTAGGGATTACTTTCATCAATAATCTATATCACTTTAAAGTCTGCTAGCACACTTGTTCCCTCAATATCCACCATGATTCCCTGCAATCTCCCCATATGTATTATCTTTTTCTGGTTCGCCATTCACAGCTGGATAGGAGACCATTGCAATGTATGCCTCCCCATGCACTCCCATGTCTACTTCGGCAGAACGTTCACATCCGATCCTAAGTCTAGAATTACTTGGTCCATCTCATATTCTCCAATCTATGCAGTTAGCCTCATTTCTCTCCCTATCCTAGTCTTGTGTTTTCCAATCTTCTAGACTATGTGCAGTTCTCCTGGCGCAGTCCCAGTGCATCTGTTAATGAGTTCCTGCAATCCTTTTACAACCTTACTGTCATGTAGTAGCTTCATGCATGTTTCCAAGAATGTTGTGAGCATAGATGGGTCCATTTCCAACTCCAGACTATCTTTGCTTCCTGAAGTGGAGGCATCAATGAAGCTCTTCTTAGCTTCCATAAAGGTTTCCTTAGTGCGCTCCAAATAAAAATCTACTTCTTTCATCGGAGCTTTGCGAACCCAAGCACTATCTTCGGGTTGTTTTCCTTTATCATCTCCCATCATGATTCCACTTTAGAGCACAATGTTCACATTTGGATCTTCCTCACGCGGCTCAGACCTCCTCATCTGCAGGTTCTGAGTCGAGGGAGGTGGTAGTGCTCCCTTGTCACATATCCTAGCTATCAGCGTAGGACAATCTTCCATCTCATGATCAAACAAGGTATAATACATACATGATGGATGTGTTGGGTTTGTACAGTCATGGACATAATGTCCTAGCCCTTCATAATTGTAGCATATCAACTGTCTGCAACCTCTTCCAGATGCTCCTCCACCCCAGCCTCGTCCGCACGCCTGAAATCTAGTTCGCGCCACTCCTACTTTTTGGTCTGGGGGCCATGTTTCAGCCTAAACTCTATAGGTGGGAGTTATATCCATCATTAGCTCATAACTTCTACAAGTGCGCTCATCGTGTCCAGCTGACCTACAAAAATTATAGAACAACTGTTGCGAATTCTGCGTGTAATTTTGTAACAAATGGCAGTTCTTTGTAGCATGCTTTCCTCCTATTTGACAAATCACGCACCACAAAATAGGTGACGTGCTAGGTCCTGCTTAAGCTTCCAACCTTAACAACATTGGTCCTCCTCCCGTGAGGTAATTTTTGAACACAGGGAAGTGGTCCTTATCATGACCCTAACTCTTGCATTTTACACACCATACCTCTTCGCACACCTCCAGGCGAGTTGTCCTGTCCTGTTTCAGACTTTGCATCTCAAGGAATAAGTTTTTCAACTACGCATGGATACGCTGAAACCCCAAGTTAGAATCATGTATCGGGGTTTCATGTAGCCTCATCACGATCTCCAAGGCCTCTACCTGAGTCGTTAACCTCTGCTGTGACAGCGTGTTCCTCAAGTGCGGCGTTAGCGATGCTACAAACCATTCGCAGTGCTATCCATCCATCAAAGTAATATTAGCTTCACGAATCGTACACTTCAGTCTCTGATCTAGCTCCCAAGGAGTCTCGCCTAGTAGCATCATGATCTATTTGAACCCAATGATCGATTGCGCCTCTGACTTTAGCCTGTTAAATTCTATGTTTAGCGCAATTTGGATATCTGTGATCCCCACATTCAGATTTTCATTAGAATTTTTAATATACTAGGTCAGCGCGTGATCCTATATAGCACTGACTAGCATTGCCTTCTTTATATTATCATCTATAACTCCTTGTGCTTCCCATACAGCTCTTATCACGAACCAAAACTGGTCCAAATCTTCATTTCCTACTCCCTTGAACACAGGAAACTTTATCACGCTTGCCATATTGACTCGTGGTGGTGGCAAAGGTGGTATGTGTGAAGATGGAGCTGATGGTAGTGAAGCTGGTGGTGGTGTGGGTGGGGGTGGTATGCACAGAATCCTATGCCTTATCAAATTGGTCGCACTTCGTGGCGAAACCTTCGCAAGTTCTTCCTCGTCCCCTCACAGAGGTGAAATCAAAGGGCTATTCTATGGTCCCTTACTTCCTTCATTTCTGTAGGGTTTTTCACTTTGCGTAGCTCTAGATATCAAGGTAATTGCATAACCCTCTTTTCACACAATAGAATTTTAATCCAAGTATTCAGAGACTTTACGTACTTACCCGCGATCATTTGAGAAAGCGTCACTCTACCTCGCTATTGCTAACTAAAGTATCTACCGCAAACTCAATAATGAATCCTCCCATATTCTGATCAAGCCAGTGATCAACAATGTGCACGATCTTATCCTCCGATGCTTCCAATGTGCGCACCAACTCTGGGGTCCACACAATAGGATTGTCGAGTTTCCACCTTCCTTGGCTATCTGCTAGCTTCATGATCCACTCGTATAGCTCAGAAGGGAAAGATAGAAAGAAGATTTCATGGATCTGTGTGTACAGGTAGCAGTCTAACCACTCTTCTTTTATCAGTCATGGGTTCCTATTTTCCTGTGCCGCGAACTCGTGAATTCTTCTGTCCAACCAACCTTCAATTTCCTTCTTAGTTGGATTCCAATGATACAACATCAGACATATCTATGAAGATCCTGGTCATGGAAATGAAACCATTTGTTGGCTTGAGGGGGCCTCACCCACGCTTGGAGTTAATTAACCAAACAAATCCCTACACTACTGGCCCTTTCGGTAACAGCCCGTGGAGCACGGCCTGAGGTCTCACCTGAAGCAGTATGGGGGAATGCTAGAACCAAGTTTCTACACCCTTGAGATGTCTCAAGGTTTAGTTTAGTCCAACTGTGAATACCTTCATGCAGGTCATTTCATGCACTATCCTGACCTATGAGGCCTTCGTGATTTATTATAATTTCCTTTGCGCAACCCTAACTAGGGGCTGAGGTGCTTTCGTACTACTAAAGCAACGATTTGCTCTACTTCCCCAAGTTACACCGCGTATCTTACTTGTATTCTTATAACAATTAGTTATTTTCGCGTAAATAGATACTTTATCTTATATTCACTCTATCAACACATTCATATAAGTTCACACATCATATAAATAATAAAAATGCAATTTATATCTGATACATTCAATCCACAAAACAGGAAAAAGATACACATAAATGATGTAAAACTTCTCTTTATTACTTCTCCAAAGGTTACAGACTCAACTCGCCCTACACACTCAGCTACAGGGGTCCACACACTCAGCTGCAAACTACTAGGCCCCTGTGCACTCAGCTGCAGAGCCTTCTCCTACTCTACGACCTAAAGACTCGACTCGACACTTAGATAAGATTATAAGAAGAATTTCGGCGTAAATCACATAAAGAAAGACCTTTGCCAAAGTGTTTCGAACCAACTAGTGTTGACGATGAACCACACTAGTTGGTTTGAAACGCGTCGGCAAAGGTATTTCTTTATGTGATTTATGCCGAAATTCTTCTTATAACTTAGATAAGACTCAATTCTCCATCCTTCATTTTTTACTATCCTTCCATTCTTTACAACTTAGAGCCTCGCTCTATTATACAATCCCATGGTCTGCAGACCATGGGTAGATTCCTAAAGCCGACATTACATTACAAAAATGAGGGCGGACAAACCTATGACTCATTTACAATCTTCGCACTCTGCGCACACAAAACACAGAATCTTTACATCAGATTTGGCCAAAATCTGGGCTTTAAGCACCAAAACTTGCCTTGGGGGATCCCACGCCCAACAAAGGGTAGTAAGAAGAAGCCATTCAAGGATAAGGAGAACGAGAAGGGAGGAAAATGGAAGGAAAAGAAGAATGCAAGTGTGAAGAAAGAAGGGGAGAAAACCATATGCTAACATTGTTCCAAAGCTGGGCATGATGAGGCCCATTGTTGGAAATTACATCCTGAACTAAGGCCTAAGAAACAAAATAATAAGGTAAAACAAAAGATGACTTCTACCACACAACATGACCTTGGATCAGATTCTGGTGATGAGGCCAAGATTTCATCCATGGTCACAAAAGGAAAAGAAATTGTTGCAAGCACTTGTTCCTCACACAGCCAGAACAACACTCCAAATGAAGAATCAAGAATAGAATTTTTCCATGTAAGGGTAATTTAAAATCATACAAAGATAGATGCATTATTTGATAGTGGGTCACAATTAAACTTAATTTCAGAAGGCTGTAGGTTTTAACCCCGTATAGAAATTACCTACATACGAATTCTAAAACACAGAAAATAAACAATGTGAGAGAATAACACATAAAACACATATAAACAGAGATTTTTCCCTGGATCCCAAAACATGGACTACTAGATTGATTTTTCATTATGTTCTTTTCAATGTTTAAATACATATTTATACATGCCAAAGCATCCAATACCATGGATCGAAAATAGTCGCATCCAAAACCATGTGCGAAAACCATTCACAAAACCATAGGTAGGTTCACCCAACCTAATATAGGGTCCAAAACGATTCCCCGAGGCGCTACCTCGGACCCCGTAGAGGGGGGCTACCCACCCCACTCAAACCCCCTGGACAAGGGGGGCTCTGCCCCCCCTCTAATTTCCTAGTTAACTAAGTTGTCTACTCGTGGAAAGAATATAACACAACCCAACATTCTCCCACTTGTTGTTTTCTTTCCACAAGGGGCCACAAGAGAGCTTAGTCATTTATCCAGCCCTGCAATGCCCATTGTTTCAACTTCGTAGAGCTCACAAATTTTGTCAATGCATCCGCAACATTCTTCAAAGTGTCCACCTTTACCAGCAACACCTTTTTGTCTTCTATCATATCCCTCACAAAGTGATACTGAACATCAATGT